>OY992877.1:96466055-96611055 GCA_963921405.1 Cepaea hortensis | reverse complement strand
CATCCTCTCTCAGTCAAGTCCCGAGCCCGTCTGACTTCTCCTCGACTGCCCAGTGGTCACGAGGTGGTTGCCCCTCGTGCAACCCGTGGAAAGTCAGATGTCTCGCATACACCGGGTTGAGACTAGGCGTACTACGTAGTTCAATTCATGATGACCTGTCCTTCATGGGTACAGTCCGGTCTTTCAGCATCTAGACTATTCTTATTCCCCTTTACTCACCCATGTCTCTAAGTCTAACATCTATCCTTTCTTATGTCCCTTACAGGACCATGACATACTTCCCCTCCTCCACTCCTGTGTGGTGTATTCTTTTAATTAGTTTGTACTAATTCTGTCAAGGACCTAAGGGAAGTAATTATTATCCCTCTGGTATATAAGGTAAGGGCGGTAATATGGTAAGTGGGAACTGTTTGATGTCTATTGAGACACTAGCAACTAATGTTACATACATATAATACCATCTTGGGTGGTTGTCAAAGAATCTATACTCTCGTCAATCTTAATGATAGGGCTATCCAGACCGAAGTAACGAAACGTCTCACAGTGTGAACTCTCGTTCACAAATGCATCCTTTTCAGACATCCAAAATGATGCCATGAACAATGGCTCTTTTTACAGAGACTCATCAAGGAAATATCCTTGGTCCCATTAAGATTGCTTGCAACCCATTGTCCCCAAATGTTTATATTTAAAGGTATAACATTTATTTACTCCCGTATGTTGGCAGTGTATGTACTAGACATATTTTGTTTTCCATACAAAATTACTTAAGTCCCCTGTTATCCTGTAAGTGTTGACTAATCTCTCGTGATTGTCCTATTAAAGTGTATGTATTTATGTGTTTTTGTTGAGTGTTTAAATACTATGTTTATACTGGTGTGTTTAATATTTGTGCTAACTGCGTGTGTTATAGTGTGTGATGTTTTAATTTATCTAAGTGTCAAAAGCTAGAATTTCTAACGTCATGATTCACAGTATATGTGTAATTCATGAGGTAGACTTCCGAGCTATGATTCTTAGATTTATTCTTTATTTGGTGTAACTACTACATTATAAAACACTTATAAAAATTTAAAACGAATAACATGTGTTACAAAAACGTATACAATATACAAGGACAAACTTGTCGCGTACAACCTGCACGCTGTGAAGAACATACATTGGTTTTAATTCATGCACTCCGTCTTTCACACGTCTTTCATCCAAACAAAGTCATTCTTAATCACCTTGTTAAAATTACAAATGAAGTTTAGGAATAGTTATTGCCAATGTGAAAAAGTGTTGGCAATGAATTAAATTTGGAAAAATGATTTTAACAACGCGATTAATGCATAGGAAAAGATGAAATTAAATTTTAGGCTTAATATAGCCGTGATTTGCATTAAGTTTACATGAAACACTAAGTGAATTTATATATCATATTTACAAATTACATTACATTACACGAATATTCTAATTTAAATTAACGAATTACGTTGCTGGTCCATCTGATGACGGCTCCAATGAAGCATGTACTTCGTAGGTGTCGCAAGTTCGTCGCGTGTTGTCATTGGAAATGTTCTGTCCTATTTCATTATAAGTTTAGTGAGATCGTTCCAATGTTGGAAATGTTATGTCCCGTTTCACGATAATTTCAAAAGAAAGGTTTCAATGTAGTAGATTCGTTACAGTGTTCTGGCAACTTTCAGAATGTCGCTGTTTAATAGATGCATCGAAATAAAATATCACAGTTTGAAGACTCGGGCATACCTATTGGCATCTTATTCATCTGACGACTCAGGCATTCTTGTCAAAAGATCTGGTAAAATATTTTTCGACCCCTTGATATGTTCTATATCATAGCTATAATCTTGGAGTATTAAGGCCCACCTTGCGATTCTGTTATTCTTCGGTGTGCCCTGTTTGATTACAAGTAGCGGTGAGTTGTCTGTTTGGATGAGAAAGGGGATACCTCTGAGATACTTCTCAAGTTTCAGGACACAATAGACTACACTAAGGCCCTCAAGTTCTGCAATGCTGTATCTTTTTTCTGCTGGTTTGAGCTTGCGGCTGACGTAGAGAATTGGATTTCCGATTCCATCGTGCTTGTGCATTAAAATTCCAGATACAGAAGTAGTGCTGACATCTGTTTTCAATATAAACTGAGTATTAATATCTGGGAGACGAAGAATGGGTGGATTGGAAAAAAATCAATTTCAATTTCTTAATTGCGTCATCTAAATCACTCTTACAAATGCAATTAATACAAAATTTTATGATTGCATATGGAATAGCAATAATGGAACATGTAAGAGTGGATATGAATTTACCGTAGAAATACATTAGGTTGCAAATACAGATATTTTTATAAAATAATATGTAATTTGGAAATCCGACCAAGCAGATGGCATTAATTTTGAATAAATGATAGGCCAGTCTTGATTGAATTTCTTTGCAAAAATGGTACAAATATATACGTGAAATTTTACACATTGCAAATAAATTAACAATTTTGCGCCAGTAATGATGACTAGACATCACGGTGGTATTTGTAATTTCAGTATGCAATAATGTTGAGTGATTCATCAGTAAGGTTGTGATTATCACAGAAAACTCGTTTGTCCAAAGAATTATGGTTAATGATAGATTCTTATATATAAGCAGTGCTGTTGTAAGTTTTGTTAATAATAGCAGTATTGTGAGTAGTGTAAACAAGTTAGATCTAAACTTAGGTGAATTTGGGTGTTTAGCTCTGTCGGTTGCGTTGTGTGTCTTAGAGACAGTGTTGCTGTCGCTGTCAGTACACCTGGTGGGTGGTAACTCTGCGTTGACCTTGTAAATTGTTTCCCTACTGTTGAGTGTTGAGAAAAGTCGTTTGTTGTTTATGTTTTTGCGATAAAGCGGTTTGTTTGTATGCGGTAGTTGGAAAGTTTAGTTTTCGTCTTAAGGTGAACGTTTGCGTTGTTTTATTTGCATGCTGTTTGTATGCATGGTTGTTGTCTTGTGATGTTACTTTGGAAATGGTGACAAATTCTGTAGTTTTGTCAGTAATCTTGGTGACTGCTTGATTTGTCACTTTGACCTCATAAATTTGGGCAGAATAAGTATAATGCACACTATTTGTTTCTTGTATAGTTTCGTCACTGGTAGTCTCCCTTGGAGTTTTTACTTGTTTGTACTCTCTTTGGTACTTATAATTTTGTTCACTTGCAGTAGGGTTCTTCACTGCCTCATTGTTGCAATAATTTTGTTCACAGATTTTAATGGCTTTGTTGGAACAATATTTGACATCGGGAAGAAACCCAATAATAAGATCTGCGCACGGGTTATCCAATACCGCGTAGATTACACGACCTGATAAGAATGGTGTGTCAATTGCTATCAGTGCCAGAGGATATTTTTCAATATTGCCTGAAAATGTGCGACATGTCACAAAGTCTCCTATGTAGTCATTGTCTTGTATGAATCTTTTTCTGACCCCATTCAAGGTCTCTCTGCTATCGCGAACGATTTTTCATGACTGTTTCTTTATAAAGCCTTTGTGGAAGTCTAGTTTGCCTTTAGATGTTAAGGCGGTGTTGGCACTTTCATTTGGGATTGGGATGTTGTGCCCACACTCTAAAATATTGTCTGAATGAATTTTTTTTACAGTTGTTACATTCATCCAAGTAAAATACTTCTATAACCTCTAAAGCATTAACATTCTCATGCTGACTTTCATTCTCTGAATCATTCTCATCTTCATCTGAGAGGTATCAATAAAAATAGCATTTGCTTCTTTTAGCATGCGTCGACCCTCACAATTAGAGGAATAGTGGCCAAATGTCCGGCAAAAGAAGCATTTAACAGGTCTTTTGTACTCTGTACGCTTTGTTTTCTGCTTGTTTATCATCATTTCTAGGTGATGTTTATAATTAGCGTTCTTATCACACATCGAGTAATCATCGTGTCCTAATCTACAATATTTACATGTTGAGTACCTTCCTTTAGCTTTATTCATATTCTGATATGGTTTTGATTTTGTTACATTTATAGCAGCTGCTACGTCATTCTGATTATCATTAAGAATAAAGATGTCTCTGTTTGCTGAGAAAAATGCATTACCTTTTTGTTCAATGTCATGAATAGTCTGACAATCACTTTGTTGTAAAAATTTGGAGAAGGCTGTTGGTAATGATGTTATAATTTTGTTTATAATCATTAACTCTTTTAATTTATCGAAGCTTTTCTCTACTTTTGCTGAGTTAATCCATTTAGTGAAAACATCTTGTGTTGTTAAGACGTAATCTATGAATGTTTGATTAGCTTTTGGGCTTAATTTAGCAAACTGCATCTGATATCCCGCAGTGTCTAATGAAAAATGTTGCATTATTCTCTGTTTGATGTAATCATAATTTCTTCTTAAATCTTGAGGTATCGTTTCTATTACTTTCAATGGCTCTAAAGCTAAATTTCGCATGTATATAAAGGCCCAATTCTCCTTTGCAATGTCATGGTATTGCATTAAACATTCAAAATTTTCTGTCCATGCGTCGATGGAGTCTCCAGAACAAAAGGGCTTTACTATTCCTTTGAACTTGGTAAATTTCTGTTCTTCTTCCCTACTTTTTAATTTATTCATTGAAATCTCTACGTTAGAATCAATTTCTAATTGCTTTACTCTCATTTGTGTTTCTGACTCAATTTTCTTAGCCTCTACTTCCAGTTCTTTCTGTCTTATGGCCGCTTCAGTTCCTTTGTTAGCTGCCTATATTTCTAACTTTTTGTTAATGGCCTCCATTTCTTTCTGTTTGATGGCTGATTCTAATTCTAGTTTCTTTTGTTCACGTTCTAAAGCTCTATCTTGTCGTTCTTGTTCTTTCTCTTCTCTTAGCACGTTATCTGCACGTGTTTTTTCACTCCACTGTGCTAACTTATCTCCTGTGTAACCTAGTTTTTCTCCTAACTCGATACACTTTTCTAGAGTCGACATTTTGTAATTAAAAAAAAAAATATTTATGTACACAAAACAAATTATATCCCTTGAGAATTAATTATGAAAAATATTGGTTGATTATTTACCTTTTAGTAATGATACAAATGGTACATCAAATTTACCTGCGTGAAAACAAAATGAGTGCCTATTTAGAATTGCAATCACCCCTGGAAGGTTAACCCGGTCAACAAATGCCCGCAGAAGTCGGATGTGTTGGCCTAACGGCGCAAGAACGCAGCTCTGCTGTAAACAGGCACAACGCAGTACATCCGGAAAACAAATCCCGATGAACGCAGAAGAGGAAGAAGAATTGCAATCAAAGAAATAAAGTTTACTCATCTGATTTTAACGGGTGTTGCTCCAGCACTACTCGTCACTTCTGTTGCTTTCGTGGTTTCTGCAACTTGTTTACAGGTACTTTAAATTAATACATCAGCCTGTTGTAGGAAAGAAAAACATTAATATCGTCGTATAGTCATGTCTATGTCAATGTCATGTAATTAGAGAGAATTATATTAGCAATTAGTTTTAGAATAGACTTCAGGGTGGATCAGGGGACACACACACACACACATACACACACACACACACACGCGCGCGCGCGCACGCGCACGCGCGCACACACACACACACACACACACACATATATATATATATATATATATATATATATATATATATATATATATATATATATATATATATATATATATATATATTAGATTGTCGTTGTCGTGTGTATGGTTACAATTTTACTCGGCTAGTCCAGGAGTCACAGTTGTTCTTTTATCTGTCTTAGGACTCGCCAAAACATCTTTGTAACGAGCAGTCACATAGCTTCTCGCAATGTGGTGACACTGATTGATATATATTGGCACCTTCCGTCTTGACAGACGATAATTTGTTACATTGTGCTTCAAAAAGATATAATAACTACTAACCATGGTGGTTGCGAATGTGTCTGATAAGGCCTATTCACGCTGTAAATGTTCGTCCACAGTGGATGCATGTGAACATATGGTCAGTTTCATCATCACGTACTATCGTTATTCTCATCGTTCCGTGTGTGACCTATCTGCAATTATTTTCTTATTTGTCTTCATTCCATTTCTGAAATGTGCCCTCCATGCAACACGATCAGCGGCGACCTGCTCCCAGTGTGCATTATTAAAGCCTGTATCAATCATGTCCAGCTTACACACATCTTTGTATCATAGTAGAGACTGACCCTGAGATCTCTTACCCATCTGTACTTCACCAAAAAAAGATGTCCTTTTGAATTCTATCATCATCCATCCTCCTAACGTGTCCTATCCATCTAAGTCTACGAAGACAGAATGGAACAAACCGCCACACAACCTGATTTTTCCAGTACTTCAGTATTTGTGATTTTGTCTTGCCACTCAATACCAAGTATTCTACGCAGACACCGCACGTTTCTCTTGGTGTGAGTAAGTTGACCAGGCTTCACTGCCATAAAGAAGAGTACTAAGGACACAGGCTTGATAGACAAGGACTTTTGTTTTGGCAGTAAGTTTCCTGTTCTTCCAGACTCTTTTTCTTAACCTGTTCATTTTTGTTGCTACCTTACCAATTCTGATGTTGATTTCCTGATCAAGGGATAATTTGCTATTTACCCCTGATCCTAGATATGTAAAATGGTCTTCTATCTCCAGTTCGGCGTCGTCAATAAAGATTGATGGTACCCCATGTGCACCTTGTGATATAATCTGTGTCTTCTTTTTGCTAATTGTTAAACCAAATTCAGAAGAAGCACAGGAGAGTGCAGATAGCAGACATTGTAATTCTTCCTCAGAGTGCGTCGTAATTGTAGCATCATCTGCAAAAATCAACTCTCTGATCAGTTCCCTCCTAATTTTGGTCTTGACCTTCAGTCTCTGAGCATTGTAGAGACCGCCATCTAAGCGTGAGTTAATGTATATACCACCATCAAGATCACGAAAGGCATATTTCAGTAGAAGTGAAAAGTATATTCCAAAGAGTGTGGGAGCTAGTACCCAACCTTGCTGAACTCCAGTCTTGATTTCAAACTCTTCTGAAGTTGCACCATCAAACTTGATTATACCCTTCATGCCTGTGTGGAACGATTCCACATTGAACATAAGAGTTGGTGGACAGCTATCTTCTTCAGTGCCTTGACAGACCCTCACGGCTGATCAAATCATATGTAGATGAAGGCAATAAACAGTGGCTGATTCTGTTCACAGCATTTTTCTTGCATTTGTCGCAATGAGAATATCATATTAATGGTAGACCAATTCTGTCGGAAGCCACACTGTGATTCGAGGTTGACTTGATCTCCCAGGACTTGAAGTCTGCGCAGAACAGTTCTGGCAAATACTTTCCCAACAATACACAGAAGTGAGATACCCCAATAGTTGTTAAAGTCGCTCCGATCGCCCTTGTTCTTGGACAATGTTATGATGCTTGAGTCTTTGAAATCCTGTGGGACATGTCCTTCTCGCCAGCATAGCTCTATTAGCTGGTGGATCTGTAAAGTGGGTGTGTCTTGCCCGCTCCTGAAAACCTCTATTGTAATCACATCCTTAACTAGAGCCTCGCCAGATGCAAGTTCATTTATGACGGTTAGGCATTGAACCGCCTCGGCCTCTGGAGTATTTATTTTTGTGGCTGCAGTTTGCATTCGCATTTTCCTCATGTTGGGCTGGTGGTATATGGTTCCGTCGCCCTGCTACTGAGTGAGTGCATGGTGCGACTCTGTGAGCTGGGAAATTCATGTGTGCCAGTGTGCTGTTAGGGGCAGTTAGTTAGTTAGTTAGTTAGTTAGGTATTTGGTTAGTTAGCTAGTTAGTTAGTTAGTTAGTTAGTTATTCGGTTACTTTCTGGTGGCCATCGAGTAAGCAAGTCTAAGTATTCGGGGCTGGGTCACATCTAAGAAGCTAGAAGTTTACCATCATGAGATGAAAGATAATTATATTGCTATCAAAATGTTATCTATTAGAATACTAGGCACCTATTCAAGTGTTCAAATTGAATTTATTTGATGAAGGAGAATGAAATGTATATTGCACTTGGACAAAATAATCGGAACAGTCTCATTTTAGTATGACTGGCCTTTTTCTGGTCATAACGGGGATGTGAACCTCTCCTTGAAATTTTTGTATTAACGCCAATTTGTCAGGCCCTACAACAACGACATCTCTCCGGAGGAAATGAATTTACTATAATAAAGAAACGGCAAAACTCTGCGTCGAGACTTGATGGCTGTTATACCAGTTTATTGAGTTGTCTACAGTTTATTGAAATGAATTTCGAGTTAACAGCCTGTTCTACAACATTTGAGAATTACTGATCATGGTAGACAACATCCTTTACCAACAATCAAAACTGGATGTCAAAAGATTCGCTTGCGCACTCTTGTCACTACAGCTGGACCGCAATGGTGCGATGAGGCTGGACGCTGTGATAGAGGGTGCGTAATTCCACACTTCTCTGTCAAAGAGCACAACCTCGCCACCAAACTG
This sequence comes from Cepaea hortensis, assembly GCA_963921405.1. Taxonomy (NCBI): domain Eukaryota; kingdom Metazoa; phylum Mollusca; class Gastropoda; order Stylommatophora; family Helicidae; genus Cepaea; species Cepaea hortensis. The sequence continues at coordinate 96,602,595 of OY992877.1, read as the reverse complement.
TGGCCCAGTTGTTGCGACAGGGAGTGCAAGGCAAACACAAGAGGCTGGCTTGTATCGTAAGTGAGTATGGTTTACCACCATCAGGTACTTCATCGTATGTGTTGCAACAGTCCGAATCAAATGGAACTCTCAAATAAAAAGGCAAATCCACTAAAATTCATAGAGAAATCTTGATCCGTTGATGAGTTTTCTTTATTTTCCATTAGAGCATTTCTTCTCTCCCCGGGAGAGGGTACTGGTACTGTCGATACAAAAATTTACAGCATCTCGCTACAAGGTTGTATCAAAAGGACAAGTTAAAAAATACATTGGTTAGCTTTCGGGTTGTACAGTTTTCTTCTTCCGTTATATCATAATACATATCTCCAAATGCCATTAAAACTGCCTTGATGGCCCATTTTGTTTTGTTCTACGTTTTGAAGCAGTATTCAGTGCAAGATTTCCCTTCTTTTGATGGTAATTGACCATCTTCTCGGATGGAATTCAACAAAATTAGAAATCATCTGCTTCCCCTGATGACATCCAGAATGTAACCGACAGTTATGATTGCATGTGCTCAAGAAAACAGTAAACAACAGCTGCATCACAGGTGTGGAGTGAAAACACAATTATCTTTATTTGATCAACAGCAAAGTCAGCCATAGTTACGCCTGCCCTTTAAGCTGTTACACGTTCCCACTACCCCCTGGCCAACCTACACTCCACGGCCTCTCGTCATGACTAGTTACTACTGAAATTCTCTGACAAATGATTGTAACTACACTAATTACAACCTTACGGCTCAAGTTGACCTTGGATCCTCACAGGACTGTCGACCCCCCCCCCCCCCCCCCCCCCCAACGATACAGCTGGGCTCGTTCGTTTTGATGTAGTGTGCTCAATCGCCTGGTTGCGATGGCGTATCTACTAGCAATCATATATCAGTTGTTGCCGACTAAACTATCTCGTCAAATTCTTGACATACTTTCCTGATGGGCGATTTCTTTGTACTCATCTCCATTTCCCAGCGCTGGCTCTCAGTTTAATGTGAAGTGGTAGCGATGGCGGTTCTCAGCAGACTGACTTTCTGTCTGCGGCGTTCTGTGCTTTCCCCTTCCATCACGTGACCTGAGCTTGCTATCTGATTGGCTCTTAAATTTAGCCGTCTATTTGTTCGTGTCCTTTCTTCAAAATGACTGAATATTCATCACTAATACCGACTAGTTTCTGAATTGTTGTCCGTCGGTTTTCTAGCTGAGCTGACTCATGGCAATGTGGAATGCTTTTACATCTGTCCGCTCCTTCTCACCTCTAACTCTCAAGAAGCAACACCCTCTCGAGGTGGAACTACAAGAAAGCAGACTGGGCAATGTACAAGCATCGCACCAGCTTACTGGTAAGAGACCTGAACCATGAGAAAGACATAAATAAAGTAGTTGAAGAGTTTGGGAAATGCATACTACAGGCAGCACGAGAAACAGTACCAAGAGGAGCCCGTAAACATTATAAAACCTACTGAAGTAGTGCATTGGAATAGTTGCATAATGATGTGGAAGTGTGTAGCAAGTAAGCTGAGGCCAAACGCAGCCAAGAGTACCACAATAAATACCAGCACGCAAAAGCCAAATTTCAAAGGGCCAAGTTACAGGCTAAACGGAAAAGCTGGCAGGAGAAAACAGTCTCTGAACTTTGAAAGAGACACAAGGAAATTGTGGAAGCTAATAAAACAACTTAACGATGAGGGCACAGGGAGAAACTCATAAATTGCACTACATAAAGACGGAAACATCTTAACAGGAAAGCAAGGAGCTGACCATTTTGCGGACTCATTCGCACAAGATAACAGTCCAGAGAAACAACAAGAGATTCGAGAGAAATGGCAACATACAGGATAGAATGAAATAGCACATGAGGTTCTGGAGGCACCTATCACAATCAGCGAACTGGAGCTAGCCATGTCAAAACTGAAAATGAGAAAGTCACCTGGAGCTGATGGTATCTCCAATGATCAGGAATTGATCAGGAACCTAGGAGCAGAGGCCAAAGCAAAGCTGTTGCAGATCTTCAATAACAGCTGGACCTTAGGCAGTGTTCCACAAGCCTGGAGAGAAGCAATCATGATACCCCTCCTAAAATCAGAGAAAGATAGTTCCATTTCCTCCAGCTACAGACCAATTAGCTTAACCAGCTGTCTCTGCACAACAGTGGAGCGCATCATCATTCACAGACTGCAGTGGTGCATTGAAAGTGAAAACATCCTTGTGCCACAGCAAGCTGGCTTTAGGCAGTGCTACTCTACGGAAGATCAGACAACCTACCTCTCTCAAGAAATTGAGGATGCATTCCAAGAGAAGAAGCTGGTGCTTGCTGCATGGATAGATCTGAAGAAAGCATTTGACAAAGTCTGGAAAGAAGGTCTGACGAAGAAACTGAGAAACTGTAAAGTCAATGGAAGAATGTACAAATGCGTGAAAGCATACTTGCACAACAGAAGAGCTCGAGTCCAGATTGACGGACTCAAGAGCAAGAAAGTACTACTGCGCCACAGTGTTCCCCAGGGCGGAGTCTTGTCCCCCACACTTTTTCTAATCTTCATCAATGATCTTGTTGCTAATCTACCGCATGGAATTAAAGCGGCAATGCACGCTGATGACCTGGCTCTATTGAGCACAAATGAAGATGCATCAATGGCCATCAGATCGCTACAAAGAGCTGTAGATGCATTTGTTGCATGGGCAAATAAATGGTGTGTCAGCATAAATACTGACAAGTGCAGCACCACCCTATTTACCCTCTCTCCAAAACAAAAGGCAGGGATCATCCAGATAAATGGAATACCCCTAAGAAAAGATAAAGAACCAACATACCTTGGTGTAACATTTGATGGCAGACTGACATGGAGAAAGCACATTAACAAAGCAGTAGCAAAAGCCTGAAGGAAAATAGCCATCCTGAGAAAGCTAAGTGGAACCACATGTGGAGCCAGTGGGGAAATACTTAGCAAAGTTTATCAACAGAGCATACGACCACACCCGGAATACGGGTCAGCAGCGTGATGTTCAGCATCAAAAACCACACTACAAGAGCTGGATAAGGTGCAAAATCAAGCACATAGAGTCACCACAGGAGGGATGAGATCAACCCCTATAGTGGAGATGGAAAAGATAGGGAGGACACAAGCACTGAGAAAGCGCAGAGAAACGAAAACGCCAATACAAGCAGAAAGGTTTCTCAGCTTGCCAGGCCACGCTATGAAGAAAAGATTTGAAATCTTAGCTATAGGGCGGTTGAAAAGAAGCAGTTTTATCCACCAGGCCAAACGACTCTGCAGAGAAACCACCGATCTGCCCATAGTTGGTATCCCCGTGAAAACTATACCAGAGCGAACTCAATGGAAAGATGAACATAGATTATCACTACAAATCCAGTCAAAAGTGAGAGGAATATTTGACAAGGAAGAACAGAGCAGTGTACAGCGCAGAATAGCCACTCTCAGCTTCCTTGATGAAGAATACCCACAGGACCTCTGGATCCGAGTCTACACAGATGGATCAGCACAAAATGCTCTTCGAAATGGAGGCGCGGGAGTGTAAATAGAACACCCAAATATAAGATATAATACTAGGGACACGGCCAGAGTACCAACAGGAAAGTACTGCCATAACTATGATGCTGAAATTGAGGCAATCAAGATAGCAACCGAGAAATTACTAAATACCAGCCATAGTACACAACGTGTGGTGCTATTGACAGATGCAAAATCATTACTCGAGGCGCTCCTTTCAGGGAAATTGCCCGTACTAAGGACACTACTTTCTGAACTTAGTAGTCAGCATAAGGTCACCATACAGCGGATAACATCCCACTGTGTAATACCTGGAAACGATAGAGCTGATCGATTGGCTATGGAAGGAACAAAAGAAGAACAGCCTGATGTGCCCGTTACTTACAGAGCTGATCGATTGGCTATGGAAGGAACAAAAGAAGAACAGCCTGATGTGCCCGTTACATACCACCAAAAGAAAAGAATGATCATATCAGTTAGAAAGCCACCAAGACCTGCTCAAGACGACTACCACATTATGGACAGACCAGAACAAGTCATTATTATGCGCCTCAGAACAGGACACAATAGACTGAGCAACTACATGTATACAAAATTCAAGATTGGTGAATCAGCCATGTGCATATGTGGACTAGCGTTGCAGACAGCAGAGCACATACCCCATGACTGCCTAAATTACAACATGTCTAGGCAATCCGTCTGGCCTAGAGAGACGACAGTGGAAGATAACCTCTATGGATCGCTGAGTGAACTAAAAAAGACAGTTAAATTCATACAAGAGACAACATTGCAGTTATAGACATATTTCAAGCGAACGAAAGAAGAAGAATCTGTCCGCTTTTGTTTGTAGAGTGAACTGCATGTTAGGAACAATGGCTACCGGCTGTTGCTGAATTGACTGATTTGCCTTTTCGGTTCACGAGTGCATTTTTCATTAGACTCATGGGAGTCGACGCTGGAGCTACGGAGTTCGTGCTTTGTGCAGCGCTTTCGGTGGGTTGCCCTGCCGAAAGAGACCGAGCCATGTGAGAAAATCCGAGTCAATGAAGTCTTTCTGGTGACTGCCGATTCCATCGACGATGAACTGTAATTTTCGTGGATGACTTTTGTGCTGGCATTCTAGCGGCGGCATTATGCATAGTGTACCTGTGCACGCTGTTGGATTGCCGAGTCTCCTGTCTGTTCCACTTTTCATATTGGACAGTGAGGAGCATTTTGTGTGATATTCACTGGCACAGGAACGGAGCATAATGGGGACGACCCGTTGCCATGAAATTGGAACCTCGACTAACTAACTAACTAACTAACTAACTAACTAACTAACTAACTAACTAACTAACTTCTGTTATGGTGGGAAGTGTGTCCAGGTGGTCAAGAGTTGGCACGGCCTCTATGGCGTTGAGGGCATCAATCGCTAGTTTGGTCTCACTTGAGTATAGCTCCAAATAGTGATCTACCCATCTATCCATCTGCTGTTTCTTATCAGTGATGATTTCTCCAGTCAAGGTTTTCAGTGGTGCACTTCTTTTGATAATTGGAATACAGGCTTTGTTTATCCCTTAATACATGCTTCTGATGTTTCCCTTATCACTTGCATTTTGAATGAACTCACATAACTTGATCCAATAATCATTTGCATACTGCCCGGCAGCCTTTTGCACATCCTTCCTAGCTTGCTTCAGCTCACTGAGAGTGTTACGCGTAGTTCTTTCCTTGTTTCTTAAGAGAGCTATCTTCTTTTTATCAATCAAGGGCTGCAGTGTCTGGCAAACCAGTCCTGACACTTATGGTCCAAAGTGCCGTAAACCCCTACCGCTGTTTTATATATTTTCCTTAAGTTTACCCCCACTTTTCACTTGCTGTACAATTTTCTGATGGATCAGTGAAAGCGTCTTGAAGTTGTTGTTGGAACTCAAAGCACTTATCAGGTTCGTGGGTGTTAATAATATTAATCCTGGGGCTAGATTTGTGTTTAGCTGTGTAGATTCTCTTAGGTCTCAGTCTAACCCTTGCAGCAACCAAAGAATGATCCGTATCACAGTCAGCACTGTGGTAACTTCGAGTTAATGATGTTTTGTTCAGATATTGTCTCCATGTGATGATGAAGTCCAGCTGATGCCAATGGCCGGATCTTGGATGTTTCCATATGTCCAATCCAATCCAATTTTTGGTACGAATACCCCCTGTCAGCCTTCGAGTTTTTGACTTGGCTATAAATGGGGTATTTATGATGTAGCTTGTAGTTTGTCTTTCGTACTTTGGGCTGCTTGTTGTCAGCTTCCTGGCATCTGATTGCGTTCGTTTCTTTCATGATGAGGTTTTTCATGTCTGGACAGAGTCGCGCACTTGTTCAGGCCTGCAGTTGTTGTGTGCCCACCCCATCAGATGGTGCTGTTTCCTTCAGGGAGCTTTACCAGTTGTCGTCTCTCCTGGTGTTCCTCCTATTTCCCCGTCTTAGGTTGCCTTCGAATCTTCTCAGTATTCGCCAGTTCTATCTTGGTGGTGAGGGATATCATGCTTCATCTGTTGCTTCTTCTTCTGTCTGTGTTCTTGCATCTTCTGGTTAGTGTGTGGCTGTCTGGGTCTTGAGCAGTTCTAATATTTCTTGTTGAGTTTCTTTTGTCTTTTCTTTCACTTCTTGAATTTTTGATAGCTGTTCTTCAGTCTCAGCCTTTGTAGCAGCCATTCGCGCGACATCCTGCTCAGTCTTTAGCTGAACTTGCTTCATTTCGTCCAGGATGCGCTGAACGGCCGTTATCTGTGCTTCTTGCGTCTTGTCTTTTTCTTCTTCCATGCTTGATAGCCTTTCTTCTGTCTCCGCCTTCATAGCAGCCATTCGCGCGACATCCTGCTCAATCTTCTGCTGAACTTGCTTCGTTTCGTCCAGGATGCGCTGAGCGGCTGTTATCTTGCGTCTTTTCTGTTTCTTCCTCCATGCTGTTGAACTTTGATCGCAGGTCCTTCAGTTGGCCTTCCAGTTGTGCTTTGTTGCTTTTTGTGAGTCGATTGGTGGCCTCGTATTGCCTCCTAGCCTCTTTATAGGGCAGGTTCGTTTTGATGGCGATCTTCATAGCTTCCTTGCTGTCTTGGTGGCAGGGGCAGCCGAGGTACCTGGCGCCGTGGTTGCCGAGGCAACTGGCGCATTTTCTGTTAGTGTTAGGCCTCCTGAAGTCCTTGTCGATCTTTGCATGCTGGCACTGACTGTATGGATGAGGTCCAGAGCAGTATCTGCAAACCTCAACCTCACTTTTGCAGGTGGAATGGGTATGCCAAAACTTCTGGCACTTAGAGCACTGCAGCACTCTCGGTATATAGTGCTCTAGAACTTGGTCTCTCTTGTCCCATCTGATAAATTGAGGGATCACTCGGTCCTCCAATGTTACGATGACTACTGTGGAGGGGATGTTATTCTTGCCGATGATCCTCACAGGGCTGGTGATCTTGAGTTTCTTGTTCTCCCTTGTCAGCATCTCCCTGATCTGGTCGTTGGTGAGATGGGTCTTGACTCGTTTAATAACCCAGCGTTTCATCATGCTGTGTCGGGTGGCTTCTACTGTGATGCCATGGGGTAGCTTGATGTCGGCCTTCTTTCCTTGTGCAATCTTCTGCATCAGTGCTGTGGTCTTTGGGTTTTTGTTGATGGAGACCACTACTCCATCAGGTGTCTTGCGCAGCTGGTAGATGCTGTTTCTTCCCAGCTCGTTTTCCAACAGACTGATTATGTTGTCTGTTGGTCGCGCCGACAGTTTGGCTTCTCCCACGCTTGTCTGTTTTAGCAGAAATTTGCCGGTGAAGTCCTCAGTTGTAATGTCCTCCTATGTTGAGATCTTTGGTAAACTGGGCTGCTTCGTCTTGGTGCTGTTGAAAACTTCACGGCTGCTGCTGGCTTCAGTTAAGGTTTTAGTCTCTGACGTCGGTTGAGCGACAAGCGGCTTCATCTGGTGTAGAAGTGGTAGCTTCCTTTAATGATTCTTCAGGTTCTGGCGTTGTGCTGCTGCCAGCAGACACATTTTCTTCTTGCATCATCTTGATAGTCTTGGCGGCTTCCACGTTGCTCAGTTTAAACGTTGGATGTCTTCGGGAGTTATCCTTGCCACGTGCCATTTTTTAATACGCGACCGGCTTCTGATTAGGAGACTTATTCTCGATAGCGCACCGAGTCTACTGATGGGCGACGATGTGATGGAGTGTGGTTTCCATGTGACCTTATGCAGCTCTTTTGTTTTAAAAATAAAGAGTTTGTAATACATAGGTCATTTCTGGTGCAATGCTCCAACAGCCGTTGTCCATGTTCATTAATGCGACCAATGCTGTATTTTCCAAGGCACACTGGCCATGAACTCGAGTCCTTGCCCACACGAGCTTTGAAATCACCGATCATATAAATGTAGTCGGACTTTGGAACTGCCTTTATCACAGCCTAACTCCTCGTAGAACGAATCCTTCACATCATCATAGGAAGTGAGTGTCGGTTCATATACATAATGTGGCAAAACCACAAGAGGTTGCCAAGCGCAGGGATAATAGTCTTTCATTACCTCCTGCTGGAATTTCAATCATTCCCACAATTCTTCACTGCAAAGCCCACACCATGCTGCATTTTTTCTGCCTGTCCTCTAACCTTCCAAAACAGGTGTAATTGTTTTCCCTGAGTGACCCTTCCTCAGCGAGGCGAGTCTCCCGCAGGCCAGCAATATCAATGTTAAGACGATTGAGTCCGGCATCAATCACAGCCGTTTTTCTCACATCGTCAATATTCATAAGGTCAGTGGAAAATCCTGAACACGTAGTTCTTGCGTTCCAGGTTCCAAGCCATAGCTTGAGGTTTCTATTTTTCTGTTTCTGTATTACCTGGTGGATTGGTATTACAGCTTGTGATTCAGATCTTGTCCTAGCCCCAAGCACCCATTGAAGCAGGCAGGCTGTGGCGGATCAGCACCCAATTGGCCAGGGGCTGCCCAGCATAAGGCGGTCGGTTGCTGATCAGTGACATTTGTAGGTGTCTCCCACCGTCAGAGGCAACCCGTGGCTCCCCGAGATCGGTTAAGACCAGGGATGGATGCTGCATAAAGCTTGGGCTAAAATATAGACTACGTGTTGCTCATGCAGCTAGGCCTGCCTAGTTCACTCCAGAGGAAAGGTAACACCTCACAGTAACACAGGTGAATGGTAACACCAATACATCTGGAATAAGATAAGCTGCAGAAGCTACCATATCAGCAAAACAATGCTCTAACTGTCCGCCTGTCGGAGCTTCGATAGTAGACCAGCTGCCAACCAAGGCTTAGGGCCTGGTCTGCCCTACCATGACATTTTGCCTTTAGGTTGCATTTCCTCGCACCAGGATAAGGCTTCTACCCTCCCAATTGCGCTCTTTTCGCCCGAAGCCGTTGGCACAATGTGGGATGTCGGGTTTGGTAAGCGCCGTCCAACATTCGGCACTAACAGAAAGCAGATCTACTGTCATACGGTATCTCAGTCATGTCTGACTAAGACCTGACACATGACAATGATAGATATACCTCTCTAAACACTGATTTACTGCTGGTGATTGCGTTTATTTACGATAATTGGTCTCGGCATACACCATGTTCTCACACAGGTCCTTGGATAGCGCTGATCTTTCACTTGATATAGACTATCTTCATTTTGGAACGATGATTGTTTCTGGCTCGCTGATTCAGCATTTCCGGCCACACTGCTCTTGTGTATCGAGGTGCTGCAGTGTGTTTGCACATGAAACAGCTTCTCTGCAACTTATACTTCGCACAATTTTCAAAATAATACGTCGCCATTGCAATTAGAATGCTGCTCTTCAAACTCTTCCACAAAATGTTCTCAACTTACTATTTGTTGAAGGCTTTGCTTTAAGCATCTTAGCCGCCACTGGTGTGACACACATACATTGCGAGACTGCAGTGACACAATGCAATTTTGCAACGTATTATGCTCCAGTGGTTTTCTCTCAAATTGCATCATGCTCATGTTGATGAGTCATCTAAGATTATCTTAATGCCATATTTATGTGCAAATTAAGTTTAGGTATAAGAAAAGTCGATACCCTTGACTTTACCTGAATAAAATACCTTATCCCCAGTTCTTAACGTTGGGACATAAATTACAAGTACATCAGAAGTTGGAGTGGGTTCGGCTGACGGCGAGGGAAAATGGTAATAGAAAAAGCTAATTTACACTCAAAAATCAGTCCAGAGCATTAGAAGTACACTTCAGTTCAAAGCGAGCGTTGGCAACCAAACACACACACACACACACACACACACACACACACACACACACACATACACACACACACACACACAAACCTTATCCAGTTCCAATTCTTTGTTTGTAAATTAACCATATCTCGTAGCAAAAAACATTTCTTATTAAGTCAGAAAATCACTTACACTTGGAATATAATGGTTGCAGAATGTAGTTATGACCAAAATGCACAACATTGAAATAAAATGACCTAAAATATCACTTACAATGCTGGAGTATAACATAAGTTTTAAATCAAAAAAGCCGAAATATGCACTAATGTGCATAATAAAAACTATTTAATTTAATCAGGGTACGCTAAAACATTCCTAAAATATCTTTATATAGATAATAAGACCAACATATATATAATGTCTTATAACGTCTTGCTCAAGTTAAAAGTGTGCAATGTACTTTTATAACGCTGTAAATGTTAGTGACTATAGAAGTGAACAAAACACGAAAACATACATTGCATCTAATTTCACCCACATTTAAACAGCAAGACAGATATACATCACTTGTATTCTATAAAGCACTTGTATTCTATATTTCAGCTGGAAACACATGGCAAATGAAGATGTGGGGGAGTGAAGGAAAAGTGTCGATGCAGATTATGCACTTTGCTTATGCTCTTGGTGGAGTTGTAGCTGTCTTGTACACGGAGCCCTTTCTTGCCAAACGTATTATGAGAAATGAAACAGACACAGATAATGTGATAATTGCCAATTCTTCCGACTTACATATTGCCCCTGATCCCCGGACAACTAACGTACATTATGCATTTTTTGTGTCCGGTGTGTTCTTGATTTTAGCTAGTATACCTTTTATTGTATTGCTTATCAAGCAGCGTTCGCCTAACATGCAAAATAACCAGGACCAGGTCGGAAATACCAACATTACTTATAGAAAACTCCCATGCTGTTTTCATCTATTCATACTAATGACTTTATGCATTTTTATCTTGTTGTATTGTTGGGTTGAATATACTTTTTCAAGTTTTCTCATGTCTTTTCTGATAAATGAATTTGATTTTATGACAACATCAGAAACTGCATATATATTTACTGTATACTGGTTGTCATTTGCCTTGTCGCGATTTATAATGATCTTTGTAACAAAAGTGTTATCTTCTGTACAGTTGTTATCACTATGTGTCTTGTTGATGCTTTTAGCATATACTGGGTTCTTTATTAGCGTAGTATTTGGGGTAATTGTGCCTATTGTTTTATTTACGGCAATGGCAGGTCTTGCAATGTCTAGTGTTTTTCCGGCAGCTTTTTCCTGGGCAGAAACTGAGTTGCTAAATGTCACAGCTCGGGTATCGGCAACTATTTGCATAACTTCGGCTATTGGAAGTATTTTCATTCCTTTGATTTTGGGGTTTCTGATGGGTGAAGTAAGCAACAGGTGGTTTTGCTATTTATTGCTTGGTCAAACAGCGCTAATGTGTCTTATTTTTATGTTTCTGTTTCTTTTTAATAGGCTGTTTATAAACAAGGTGTATGGTTCATTGACCGGGTCAGTCCAATACGTTGCAGATAATGGAGTGATAGAGAAAGAGGAATATGAGGCACTAATGTAAGAAAGAAAACTAAAGGACACGTTTCAGTATATGATGCAAACTCCATTGATCTATAGACCAACCGGCATTCGATGAGTGATGCGGTCATTATAACATGGGCTACCTTTACTTCCAGTGATATTTCCCGGTACCCAGTACAGTCTGCGTAGAATCCCGAGACGCAAATGACAACATCATTAAATATAAAGTGACGAGGACAACATATACAATGATTGGGGTAAAGTAACGTATCTTTAAACTCGAGGTACAAATACCACTATTAAATAGAAAATGATGAGTATGATGTTCAATAAATTAACAATAAATGGCTGTCAAAAAGTAATTTAGAAGCTTTATACAGCTAATTGGCATCTCAAGAAAATGCAAATAATACCATGAACGGCTAGAAAAACAAAGAAACTTCCTTCAAGAAACACATGAAACCCTTAAATTAATTAGAGACGTAGACAGTTAATGCGTTTTTTGAACACGCTATGAGGAGAAATAAATTTGAAACATTTTTACAACTGACAAACTTAATGGGAAAAGAGACAGAATAAGGTAAAGAGATAGAAATCTCGGTGGCTTGAGCACATGACTGTGATCCAAGACTGGTGATGGTGTGAGATGGCGAAGCATGACCGCATACACTCAGTGTTAGATCATATGACCTTGTTGTTATGATAGTTATGGTGTTGCTGATAAAGATACACCTTACAGTTTTTTAATCCATGCACCCCTATAAATATATAGGGTGAATTTTTAATGACTGTGCAATGTTTGAAAATATTGCCTGTCCAAGTTTTCTATTTACCCTCTGTAAAGTGCATGCAACTTAATAGGTAAATACATAATGCAATAAAGTATGCTTGTGACCGTACGGAGTGCTGCAGTTTATTTAAGAGACCACTAATGTTCACCCCAGAAAAGAAAAGGTTACAGGCAATGGTACAGGACACCCCGGGTGGGTGAAGATTTTTCTAATTCCTGCACTTTGAGTTTTTGAGGTGTTGTATGTATTACCTCCAACATCAACTGGTGTGCATGTTTGCAGCATAGTCGCACGGAGACCCACAACGACACAAAGATTCCAAGAAAGTTCTGTGTTATATACTAGAGACCTCATGAAACCCCACAGCGATAAAAAGATTCCCAGACAGTTCTGTGTTTGTTATATACCAGAGACCGGGTGGCGGGGTAGGGGTACTCCCTATCAAGGGAGAGGTAAGGTGCCTCCTTCCCTCTGCTAGCCTACGGGACACTCTTGGGCAAGGTGGAGTACCCGTTTAGCGCCCCCCCCCCCCCCGATCACGGTTACGTGAAGCCATGTGTGAAGGTGGTGGGTGAAGTTGAAGAGCAGCCGACAGATAGTTGTAGGTTATGGTCTCCAGCTTCGCGACAGTAGGCAGAGGATCTCTATTTCGGGAAAAAATGGCTACGGTCATCGACCAGTATACTCACTGCTAGGAAGGAAAGCAACGGCAAACTACTTTCTTTACAGATGCCAAGAATATCATGTATTGCAGTTTTATCGATAACCAGAGAAACGGCGTAAATGGGTGCTCCACGGGAACAGCCTCGCCCGGTAGGGGTAGTCATGTGCACCAGGTGACTCCAGACCGTCAGCAGGCGACTGAGTGCAAAAGAGTATCAACATTGAAAGTAGAAACTTGGAATGTAAGAACTATGAGTGGGGATGGGAAATTTGATAACATTAAGAACGAAATGAGAAGATTAAATATTAACCTGTTAGGTGTACGTGAGACCAGATGGACAGGAATGGGCATTATGACATCTGAGGAATATAGAATAATCTATTCTGATGGAGAGAAACAACAGCGAGGAGTAGCAATTATAATGGATACAGAGAGAGAAAAATCGATCAAAGGATATTGGACTGTATCAGACAGAGTGTTACTGGTGAAGTTGAGTGGAAGACCTTTTGATGTCATCGTCAAACAAGTTTATGCACCAACAGCAGACAGTAGTGATGACAGCATTGATGAATTTTATAATGATTTAGAGAAAAATATGTTTTGTATATCCTTTACAGGACATCGCTATCAACATCAGCATCTTTCAGCTGATTGTTGATTTCTTGGCAAGATTACGCTCAGTAGTTTGCCATTGCTTTCTGAGCGACAGGCTCCATACTCTCATAAGTCTCTGGCGTGATTCGAACCGCTTCCAATTCTCGTGCCCTCACGTCAACCACGAGAGTATTCGGGGTTACGGAGAAAGCTGCAAACCCCTGATTTAGAGAAAGCCTTCAAGAAATGCAAGAATTCTGACGTAAATATCATAATGGGTGACTTGAATGCCAAAGTTGGATATCAACAGAACTGATGCATAGTAGGCAAGTATGGACTAGGGGAACAGAATGAAGGAGGCTGTAGACTTGTACAATGGGCAAAAGAGCAGGATTTAATTATTGGAAACACCTGGTTTCAACAGCACCCAAGAAGATTATGGACATGGGGAGTTCTGATCATAAGATCATAAATCAGTTCGATTACATTCTCATCAACAGAAGATTTCGAAATACCTTAAAGTCGCAAAAACTATACAAAGCACAGACTGCTACAGCGGCTACAGATTAATCTTAAGCAATTTACATATAAAATTAAAGAAAGTCAAATATGCACCAAGAAACACAAAATTTGATCTACAGGCACTGAAGAGTGAGGAAATAAAAGATAAATTCAACGTAGAGATAAAGAACAGATTCGATGCATTGTCCGATATGGAAATATTATTTCAAGACGTCAGTGACCAATGGGAAATATTAAAGAAATCAGTCAACCAAGCTGCAAAAACAACTATCCCAAAAATAAAGATAATAGGATGCAAGAAATGGATAACGGAAGACATCTTAAAACTCATGGAAGTAAGAAGAAATAACAAAAATAATAAGGAAAAATATGAAGAGATTCACAGGAAAATTAGGAAGCTATGCAAAGAGGCAAAAGAAACATGGCTTGAGGAAAATTGCAAGGAAATTGAAAACCAACACAACACCCGGAATACCAAATTAATGCACAAAAGAATTAATGACATCACTAACAAAAGAACACACACATCAACGGGTTGCCTGAAAACCAAAGATGGCAAAATCATAATAGAAAAAGTTCAGATTTTACATGCGTGGTCAGATTATGTGAAAGACATTTATGATGATACAAGAGAAGAACAATTTGATCTTCGGAATAATAATGAAGGACCATCAATTTTGAAGATGGAAGTTCAGAATGCTCTTAACCATATGAAAACTGGCAAGACCCCGGGTACAGATAACATCACAATAGAAATGATCAATGCCTTAAAATAGACCAAGTCAGCAGACTGCTGAACGCAATATACGATACTTGAGATATACCTACTGAATTATGTAATTCTATATTTATTGCAATCCCGAAGAAATCAGGAGCCTTGGAATGCGATCAACATCGAACAATTAGTATAATGAGTCACATCACGAAGATTCCGTTGAGAATTATCATGCAAAGAGTTAGGAAGAAAATACAACCTGAAATATGAGAAGAACAATGTGGGTTTGTAGAAAGAAAGGGCACAGTAAATGCTGTGTATATACTAAAAACAGTAATTGAACATTCTATAGAAGTAAACAAAGATCTATATCTTTGCTTTATTGACTACACAAAGGCTTTCGATAAAGTGAGACATGTCTACATGATAAGGATGCTTGAAGATCTACAAATTGATTGAAAAGACCTTAGACCACATAAAGAGCATATATTGGAAACCACAAGCTGCCAGCAGAATTGATAATGATGTAGCCTATTAAAAGAGGTGTGAGACAAGGATGTGTAATGTCTTCAGATCTTTTTTTTCCCTGTACAGTGAAAATATTTTCAGAAATATAGAAGATATGGAAGGAATCAACATCGAGGGATGATACATCAATAACATTAGATATGCAGATGATACAATCTTGATTGCAGACAATGAACAGGACTTGCAAAAAATTTAGTAGATGCGGTTGTTGCACACAGTGTACAACTAGGGATAGAACTGAATATTAAGAAGACACAGATTATGGTCGTCACTGGGAAGAAGGAATACCACAATGTGATATACGAGTAAATGGGCATATTCTTAAGCAAGTGAATCGATACAGTTATCTCGGCACAGTCATAACATCTGATGGGAGCTATCTTGAAGAGATTAGAACAAGAATTCTCATTGCGGTTGATTGCAGACAATGAACAGGACTTGCAAAAAATTTAGTAGATGCGGTTGTTGCACACAGTGAACAACTAGGGTTAGAACTGAATATTAAGAAGACACAGATTATGGTCGTCACTGGGAAGAAGGAATACCACAATGTGATTGTAACAAGATCGCCTTGGGTAGTGAGAGTGAACCACACCCGAGGTGTCTCTAGCACTCTCGTGTATTCTAACTCCAGGGGTTGGATAGGCAGATACACATTTTTACTCTGTGGCTGATCTCATATTAGTTATATTTGTCTACATGCCCCTCCAGATTCTAGACCCCCACTAACTACCTACTCCTGTGGAACAATGAACACTTAGGCATCGTCCGAGACCACACTCAATCAGTATACAAAGATCAAGTCAACTTACATAAAGTTTATTCTACCCTTGAGAATATAGAACTGAAATGAACATCCTGATAGCATAATCTATTTACACAAATAGAGGATAGAGTAGAGACAGAATCAGAGATATGGTTGTCATCATCAGGTTGAGAAGTAGATTGGATGCAGATGTCCCGTCCAGTCGGTCCGCCACTAACCCGGCTTCCTTCCAGTGAGATGACTAGAACCTTGGAGACCACTCCGTCCCCAGAGCGTGGATCCACAACAATAGAGTCACCGCTGGACCTCACTCAAATGGACCAACTGCATCTTTATCACTCCTACTAAGTCACTGTTAATGCACAGTTCTCAATCAACACTGGCTGGGAGACAATCCTCCTGGATTTGACTCTAAGTATTCGTGACTTCAATGAATCTAAGTAGTCACTGACCAATCTAATGGTCCCTCAGTAGTACATTACCCGTGGTTGGATAATATGTCTATGACCAATTCAATGGTCCCGCACTCATAACACAGTAACACTGGTTGTAGTGTAAGTCACTGACCAATTCAATGGTCCCGCACTCATAACACAGTAACACTGGTTGTCGAATAAGTCAATGACCAATTCAATGGTCCCGTACTCATAACACAGTAACACTGATTGAATAATCAGATAAGGCAACTGATATGTCACTGAGTCCTACACGAACACAGTTCAAAGTCTTCATACTCTTTCAGTACACTATTAGAATCAGACATCTACTTCCACGGGAGACAATTCAGGTTGGACGATAATCTATTGTCTCTTCCACCTGGTAACACTTGCCACAAGTTACTATTCGTAAGCTGGTGTAGGTCTCATCAAGACCTGCCACTAAAGCTGTCGTAGGAACCATTCAAGTGTCTAAATATATTCCTTCCGCGTTTAGGCGGAACCACCGTAATAGTATACGGTCAGGTGTTTCCTTTCTTTGAGTATGATTGCTCAAGGTGCTGAAATGTTCCTGGCTGAAACAGAGTATCTTCTAATGCAGAAAAACAACACAAAACATCATGTCCCACACGTGCACCTTCAGGGCACCTGAATCACTGGATGCAAACCTTCACGCATGATGGATCACACTGGGCACATGGTGTGGTTGAGTCTGGCGTGATAAGTAAAGAATTTGACCCTTCGCGGGGTTACACGAATTGGTTTCCGGCCAACGACAAGTATAGTTGACTGGTTCCTCAACAGGCAAACTCCTGAAAAGGAAGAGCGACCGGTGAGAGTATACTGGCCCAAACATTAGTCCACATGCATCCTACCAATGACTACTCAACCCTCAGTCATGCTACTTAGTTATCCATATAACTAAAACATTATCTCTATCTGGAGAGTAGTATAGCATGGGTTCATTAATGTCAGCTGGCCTCACAGAACAGCCCGTCAAACAGAGCAAGAAATCAGAATAACGAGTCAGATCGTAGGTCTCACCTATCCATAATCATCTACGAGTTGTCGCTAACGTCACTAGTGATAGTACACTATTATCATAGTTCTAAAATTAATCGAACTAAACCTTAAGGTAAAGAGTCCCTGGATTCGTTCCTTACATTATCAATGTTCATTAGTAAACATAATACTGATCAATATACCATCCCTCGGGATATAGGAATAGTACATGATCACATCCAATATGTACACATGCCTGTTTGCGGGTGGGACCACCTGCCCACGCTATAGCAAACTCTTCTTATTAGACTCTTCCTTAGAGTCAAGAAGCCTTCTTGATAATACATGTTCCCCACATGTTCCAAGGGTGATGTTCCGGTTCAGCCCTCCCAAGTGGTTTAGCCTTGGCCTGGACCGAACGTCATAGTTGGCCTGGTCTGCCAACCTATACTTTCATAACTTGCTTTCAAATCCCCCATATCCTATATGTCCCCGTGTCTCATACAACCTCCTTGCATCCTTCCATACTTCCAGCACCTTAGCACTCACTCGCACTAGCGCCAGTATGAAAGAACAGGATAGCTAAGACAAGAATTCAGAACGCATATGTATATCGCGACGGCACGCATTGTTATCACGCGTCGACCTATTCGGCGTTCGGAATTACTCGCGGAAGTATCACCTGCCATGACCTAATATATATACACAATGCCACATCATATATATATATATATATATATATATATATATATATATATATATATATATATATATATATATATATATATATATATATATATATATATATAATCAATGCAGACTTACCTTCACACAGTAATCCCGTGTTCCACACAATGAATTCACTATTAAGTTACCACACAATAGTTACATCATTCCTGGTGGCACAGAACTAAGTCCTTTCTTTACTTAGTAAATAAGCGCAATTTTGTCTGAATCTCCACCTAGCCACTTACCTGGTTAGCTAACAGTTCTCCTTGCTTCAGCAACTGACTGACATAAATCTAGGTTTCTATCCGGCACTATTAACTATGTTCTATTCTAACACAGCAATCTAATAAAAGCAACGATTTGCTATACATGGTAAATACAATTTAAACCCAAATAGCCCACATCGCATGCCTGCATTCCCAACAGCTGATTCGCGAACACACGTTGGTAAACAAACATACGACCTAGCCTTCAGCAGCGTTATCGATCGGTTTGCTCATTAGTAATGCAAAGACATCCGCATATGTAATGAGGTTAGAACGATGGCGTTTTGTAAACAATTACAAAGTTAAATGACTTAAACAAATAAGTACCTGAATATTCAGAACCTGACTCCAGTCATATTTCAGAACTGTTCAAGGGCTCATCAGCCTCCTTTCCATAACAGTCAGCCGAAACATGGCTGAGGTGAGACGCAACACAAAATGGCTCAACACAGGCCTGCGTCTGCCCTCTTCGAAAGTTATGAAGTGAATGAATGGTGTAGCCGCATTTCCCCACTCGTGCCAACTCATGCTCACGAGGAGCTAGTGCTTCTTGGGAAAAGACACTTTCTCGGGAAACAGTCATTCCCCGCCTAGAATTTCTAGATCTCTCTGCACGAGAATTTAGTGCTATACCCAGCCTCACGGGTCACTCAAATTCAGGTGCTCCGAGAAGATTCTAGACGGTAATTCCTCCATCGGCTTCCCTCAGTCTATTTATAGCTGGGAAAGTCCCCCGATGACGCGCCAAAATAGTGCGGGATCCTGCCGACAACAGACAGATAATCGCGTTTCGTCACATAGTCCCCCACTTTAAGAGGATCGACCCCCGTCGTTCCACTTCTACGCAGAAGCTGTCTATGTCGTTCTTTCTTCCTTCTTAGAGACCGGATGGCTGGTGAGGAAGTCTAACCCGTCAATATTTCATAGGATACTTTTACCACCTTTGGTGGGATGACAAGCTATACAGTTTCACGGGTGATCAACGCCTACTCCGCTACTGCGATCGGGCATCTCGCAGTGTCTTGCGGACCAGAGCTCCCGTCTCGATCTGATTTAACGATCGTTCCTGCCAGAGTTTACTGGACTTCTGCAACTCCAGCTTCCCATTTCGAGGACCCAGCTGGACTGCAGTCGGTCGGGTTGAGAAACCAGGGGTCTGTGTACGTTCCGACACAACCCACCTCTTCCGACCACGGTTCTCAGTGTAGCTAGCACTGCGGGTGTTCCTTTGGCCGGTCATGTTCCCCCGAGCACCGGGCTGAACCGAAGAAGGTACCTGCACATACATATAGGACTTCCTATGGTGTGGCAGGCTTTCCGCTACCTGACCTGAACCCCGAACCGCTCTCTCAGCAAATCTCTGCGCCCTTGGGCTGGTAGACTTATCATCGGGCTTCCCCTCATAGCGCATGAGGAGACTGGAATGGAAAGTAGAAGACTTTCCAAGGATCGTCACTCCATAGTGCTTGTGGAGTCCCACTTTATCCATTAGGAATGGGCCCTGCCACTCGATTTCGAATTCGTTCCCCTCGATTGGGAGTAGTACTAGAACTCGGTCTCCAACCGCTAAGGATATCTTCGTCTTCGTCCGTTTCTCAGGTGTGCATTTACGGCACTCAGGACAAGACCTGATATATCTACGCACGTCGCCTGTCATTCCCGGCCACCAATAGTACCGGGATAGATACTTACTGGTTGTCCCTAAAGTCAGATGTCCGGTTGGGGACCTGACATGTACCGTTCGCAGCAGATTAGCTCTGAAGCTCTCAGGAACCAACTTACGTTCCTTCTGCCGCTTCTCTGTTCCGGTCTGAATTAACGGTGACCGGTTGGCAGATTCGAACTTACCCTGATTTAACGGGTTCTCATCGTTGGACAACCATTCCGAACAAGGACACTCCCTCGCATCCTTGCTCCGAGCAATACTCATCAACTCCGGGTGAGTTTTCCGGAGACTTACCTTTTCTAGACCCTCTTCCTCTGTATATCTGACCTGCCTAGACTTATGGATGCTAGGGTGTTCTGGTTCGCCCAGAAACACGTACTTCCGGACCAGAATTAGGGGATAGAGAGGATCCGGTACTATTGCCGCCTGAATATGTCCAGTAACGTACTTGCTCCGAATCTCCACATTGGCAATCGGGCAACGTAACGCTACAGCACTCCTACTGGCTGGCTGTATCTCCGTCATCTCCCCGGTGAGTTGCTCTGGGCCTGTCAGGTGGGATGCAATTACAGCAGGAAATTGCAATACTGCGTCATAGAGGCACATCACCTGTTGCCCGTTCACTTCTACTCTCTCAACCACTGGAGGTCGTCTAGATTTTACATTCCCATCAACCGACTTCACTTTCCTGCAGGGTCTATCCCTAACATCTGCAAGACAAGCAAAGTGAAAGTCCTTGGGCTTACTCTTGCACTCACTCGTGTTGTGAGTGCTGGACTTGCAGAATTTGCACCATCGTTCACTCCACTTCCTCTTTGGAGAACTAGGTGGGCTATTCTCACCTTGGTTGACGTTAGAGATCTTCTCTAACGAGTTTACCTGTTTACTTGGTTCAACTGAACCATTGGTCTTCTTTGTCTTCTTCTTTGAATTACCTTGATCCTTATCTTTCGATCTCGGATCTGTTGGACTGGTGTCCCCAGTCTCGCCATAGACTTCAACGTATCTTTCGGCTAGCTTGGTGACTATATCTAATCTCTCAGCCCCATTCTCACCTAAGAAGTTTCGCAAGGGTGTCGACATTTGCATTCGCATCTGATCTACAACCATCAACTCATGCAAACTTTCATACTCCTCATTAAATCCGGCCAAGGCATTCCATTTAAGAAGGTATGAGTTCAATCTCACCACTGTATGCTGAAAACAGTTCGCCAGGCTCTCACTTAGAAGTTCTAAACTTCCTTCGGTATGAGTGCGCTGGGATCTCAAATCTCTTCAAGAGAGCCGCTTTCAATGCCGGGTAATCATTCTGTAGACCCGGTGGCAAGCGTGCGTACACTTCATAACCGGCGCCTCTGAGTCCCTGGGAGAGTTTCAAACACCATTTCTGTTTGTCTAGCGCCATTGCAATAGACATGGCCTCGTACTTCTCTAAGTACTGGTCTATCCGTTCTTTCTCGGGTTCGAACGGCTGTAAAGGCCACTTCATAGCCTGGTAGTCACGTCTACTGGTTGACTCTGAGCTAGGAGGTACACCTCCTCCCACTGCTCCATCAATTCCACCAGTAGCAGGCACTTGGACCTCAAGTAGCTTCATTCGATACTCATGGTCACGTCTTTCTCTCTCGGCTTCCAACTCAAGCCGTTTCATTTCACTATCAGCCGCTATCCTCTTTTCCTCTAGAGCCACTTTACTGGCTTCCAGTTCTCTTTCTACTCTCCTCCACTCTCTTTCCTCTTGGCGAAAA
This sequence comes from Cepaea hortensis, assembly GCA_963921405.1. NCBI lineage: Eukaryota > Metazoa > Mollusca > Gastropoda > Stylommatophora > Helicidae > Cepaea > Cepaea hortensis. The sequence continues at coordinate 96,580,817 of OY992877.1, read as the reverse complement.
TTTCTTTCCACCTCTTGCACATATGATTTCAAAGCATCTCCCTCTAGACCTGACTTACGCCCAGTTTCCTGAACTTTGTCTAAGTCTAACTCTTGGGTAGACATGTTGACTATGAGAGGTGGGTACTCAAGTATGTGTGGGTGAAGCAATACAATTAATCACTAACTAATAGTATTAACTAAACACCACAACACAAATGTCCGTCAGACAGTTATGAGATAGGTAGAAGTAGTAGAATCTTATGTAGACTGAAGTAGAGGACATAGGCTAAGTCCCTATCCCTATGCGAGAGTTCTACAACACACAGAGAGCTTGGAATAATCCCGGACGAGCCCCCACTCTGTATCTGGAGTGTAACAAGATCGCCTTGGGTAGTGAGAGTGAACCACACCCGAGGTGTCTCTAGCACTCCCGTGTATTCTAACCCCAGTGGTTTGATAGGCAGATACACATTTTTACTCTGTGGCTGATCTCATATTAGTTATATTTGCCTCCAGATTCTAGACCCCCACTAACTACCTACTCCTGTGGAACAATGAACACTTAGGCATCGTCCGAGACCACACTCAATCAGTATACAAAGATCAAGTCAACTTACATAAAGTTTATTCTACCCTTGAGAATATAGATCTGAAATGAACATCCTGATAGCATAATCTATTTACACAAATAGAGGATAGAGTAGAGACAGAATCAGAGATATGGTTGTCATCATCAGGTTGAGAAGTAGATTGGATGCAGATGTCCCGTCCAGTCGGTCCGCCACTCACCCGGCTTCCTTCCAGTGAGATGACTAGAACCTTGGTACATTACCCGTGGTTGGATAATATGTCTATGACCAATTCAATGGTCCCGCACTCATAACACAGTAACACTGGTTGTAGTGTAAGTCACTGACCAATTCAATGGTCCCGCACTCATAACACAGTAACACTGGTTGTCAAATAAGTCAATGACCAATTCAATGGTCCCGTACTCATAACACAGTAACACTGATTGAATAATCAGATAAGGCAACTGATATGTCACTGAGTCCTACACGAACACAGTTCAAAGTCTTCATACTCTTTCAGTACACTATTAGAATCAGACATCTACTTCCACGGGAGACAATTCAGGTTGGACGATAATCTATTGTCCCTTCCACCTGGTAACACTTGCCACAAGTTACTATTCGTAAGCTGGTGTAGGTCTCCTCAAGACCTGCCACTAAAGCTGTCGTAGGAACCATTCAAGTGTCTAAATATATTCTTTCCGCGTTTAGGCGGAACCACCGTAATAGTATACGGTCAGGTGTTTCCTTTCTTTGAGTATGATTGCTCAAGTTGCTGAAATGTTCCTGGCTGAAACAGAGTATATTCTAATGCAGAAAAACAACACAAACCATCATGTCCCACACGTGCACCTTCAGGGCACCTGAATCATTGGATGCAAACCTTCACGCATGATGAATCACACTGGGCACATGGTGTGGTTGAGTCTGGCGTGATAAGTAAAGAATTTGACCCTTCGCGGGGTTACACGAAGTGGTTTCCGGCCAACGACAAGTATAGTTGACTGGTTCCTCAACAGGCAAACTCCTGAAAAGGAAGAGCGACCGGTGAGAGTATACTGGCCCAAACATTAGTCCACATGCATCCTATCAATGACTACTCAACCCTCAGTCATGCTACTTAGTTATCCATATAACTAAAACATTATCTCTATCTGGAGAGTAGTATAGCATGGGTTCATTAATGTCAGCTGGCCTCACAGAACAGCCCGTCAAACAGAGCAAGAAATCAGAATGACGAGTCTGATCGTAGGTCTCACCTATCCCTAATCATCTACGAGTTGTCGCTAACGTCACTAGTGATAGTACGCTATTATCATAGTTCTAAAATTAATCGAACTAAACCTTAAGGTAAAGAGTCCCTGGACTCGTTCCTTACATTATCGATGTTCATTAGTAAACATAATACTGATCAATATACTATCCCTCGGGATATAGGAATAGAACATGATCACATCCAATATGTACACATGCCTGTTTGCGGATGGGACCACCTGCCCACGCTATAGCAAACTCTTCTTATTAGACTCTTCCTTAGAGTCAAGAAGCCTTCTTGATAATACATGTTCCCCACATGTTCCAAGGGTGATGTTCCGGTTCAGCCCTCCCAAGTGGTTTAGCCTTGGCCTGGACCGAACGTCATAGCTGGCCTGGTCTGCCAACCTATACTTTCATAACTTGCTTTCAAATCCCCCATATCCTATATGTCCCCGTGTCTCATACAACCTCCTTGCATCCTTCCATACTTCCAGCACCTTAGCACTCACTCGCACTAGCGCCAGTATGAAAGAACATGATAGCTAAGACAAGAATTCAGAACGCATATGTATATCGCGACGGCACGCATTGTTATCACGCGTCGACCTATTCGGCGTTCGGAATTACTCGCGGAAGTATCACCTGCCATGACCTAATATATATACACAATGCCACATCATATATATATATATATATATATATATATATATATATATATATATATATATATATATATATATATATATATACATATATCATCAATGCAGACTTACCTTCACACAGAAATCCCGTGTTCCACACAATGAATTCACTATTAAGTTACCACACAATAGTTACATCATTCCTGGTGGCACAGAACTAAGTCCTTTCTTTACTTAGTAACTATTCGCAATTTTGTCTGAATCTCCACCTAGCCACTTACCTGGTTAGCTAACAGTTCTCCTTGCTTCAGCAACTGACTGACATAAATCTAGGTTTCTATCCGGCACTATTAACTATGTTCTATTCTAACACAGCAATCTAATAAAAGCACCGATTTGCTATACATGGTAAATACAATTTAAACCCAAATAGCCCACATCGCATGCCTGCATTCCCAACAGCTGATTCGCGAACACACGTTTGTAAACAAACACACGACCTAGCCTTCAGCAGCGTTATCGATCGGTTTGCTCAATAGTAATGCAAAGACATCCGCATATGTAATGGGGTTAGAACGATGGCGTTTTGTAAACAATTACAAAGTTAAATGACTTAAACAAATAAGTACCTGAATATTCAGAACCAGACTCCAGTCAGCTTTCAGAACTGTTCAAGGGCTCATCAGCCTCCTTTCCATAACAGTCAGCCGAAACATGGTTGAGGTGAGACGCAACACAAAATGGCTCAACACAGGCCTGCGTCTGCTCTCTTCGAGAGTTATGAAGTGAATGAATGGTGTAGCCGCATTTCCCCACTCGTGCCAACTCATGCGCACGAGGAGCTAGTGCTTCTTGGGAAAAGACACTTTCTCGGGAAACAGTTATTCCCCGCCTAGAATTTCTAGATCTCTCTGCACGAGAATTTAGTGCTATACCCAGCCTCACGGGTCACTCAAATTCAGGTGCTCCGAGAAGATTCTAGACGGTAATTCCTCCATCGGCTTCCCTCAGTCTATTTATAGCTGGGAAAGTCCCCCGATGACGCGCCAAAATAGTGCGGGATCCTGCCGACAACAGACAGATAATCGCGTTTCGTCACAGTGATATACGAGTAAATGGGCATATTCTTAAGCAAGTGAATCGATACAGTTATCTCGGCACAGTCATAACATCTGATGGGAGTTATCTTGAAGAGATTAGAACAAGAATTGTCATTGCGAAGGTAGCCTTTTGCAAGATGAAAAAAAATACTGACCAATAAAAAGATATCAATTGAAACGAGAAGAAGAGTGTAGAAGCGCTACATAGAACCTATACTTTTGTATGGATTTGAAGCGAGGACAATATGCAGTCGAGCTGAAAAACAGCTGATGGCTGTGGAAATGTGGTTTCTGAGGGAAATGCAACGAATACCATGGACAAACAGAAAAATCGATGAACAAGTCCTTCAAGAAAAAAATGAAGATCGTATACTGATTAGAGTCATTAGACGTAGATAGTCAAAATTGTTTGGGCATGTTATGAGAAGAAATTACATGGAGAATTTGGTGACGACTGACAAGTTCGAAGGGAAGAGACCAAGGGGAAGACCGAGAAGTAAATATCTGGATGACTTGGCCACGTGGCATGGTCGAAACAGGAACACGGAGCTGATCCACGACTCTTGTGATCGAGTGAGATGGCAGAACATGACCGCCCACGCTTATCGGCATGGCACATGATGGATGAATGGTATTCAGTGAATGAAGAAATATACAATACTTTGTCAGTACACTGTTTGGTGTCTCGAGCAAATACAATGATACGAACCACACAGGAATATTTGAAGAACCGCGTCAAAGTAAGCATCCTAGTCAATCGATACTGTCGTTATGAAACCAACATTGGTAATGCTGTTCATATCATTGTGTAACATGGAGAAATTGTTAAGACAATTAAATGTCGTGTTACGCCTATTTTCACGCTGTTTTTTTTTAAACAACCATCTTGCAGATGTGTGGTACAGCCATATGCACATGCTGCGTTTGCATACATATACAATTGTGTTATTATTTTTTATACATTGCTATGTGGTTATGTAATGAAAAGAGAGGCGCCGAAAACCACGGTGACGACTAGAAAGATCAGCGGTAGAACTGACAGAGAAAGATCGAGTAGAATGATGAATGGATTGGGGCGGTGACATGGAGGGATAAAATCAGTAGAATTGACAGAGGCAGGCCGAGTAAAATGATGAATGGATTGGGGCGGTGACATGAAGGGATAAATCAATAGAACTGAAAGAGGAAAGATCGAGTGACATGATGAAGTGATTGAGGTTGTGGCACAGAGAGATACAATCAGTAGAGTTGGCCAGAACACTAGAGGCCGAGATACGTGTAGATCTTTGATTGTCTACACCAGTTGGCAGGGCACATGATGTTGATTGTGTTTGCAATTTGTGCTTTAAATAGTATTCTTCAGTTAGTCCGTGTCAGGTGTGTGTGTGTGTACCTGAAGGATTCGTAACCGAAGTCAGAGGGGAGGAGAGGAGAGGGGAGCTACCATCAATCAGTAAAAGTTCATGCACTTCACAGAGGTTAAATTCATTCACTCATTCATTCATTCAGTATCATGTCCTTTGCAGAACCTCATTCCCATAACAAACTTCCGGAAAATCTCTCGATCATAAGCAAGATGTCCCGCGTCCGATACACCCATCTGGAGATCATCCGCCACATCTTGCACCCATCTTCTCTTTGGCCTTCCTCTTCCTCTCTTCCCAGGCATATACCTCTCCATTATTGTTCTCTTCAAACTTTCGTGACGTTTCAAGTGACCAAAATATTTAAATTTTATTTGCTTTATCGTCTTTAATAGCCAACCTTCTTCAATATTCAGCTCTTGAAGTATTGATGCATTTGTTCTTTTCTTTACCCAAGATATTCTTAGAACTCGTCTATAACATTTATATTCAAAGGCATTTATGCACTGTTCAGATTGTTTAGTAAGTGTCCAGGTCTCACAGGCGTATGTTGCAATAGGAAAGATGCATGCTCTTAAAAATCTAATTTTTGTAGTTCTGTCTGCCCCATTCCATAATTTAATCAGTTGTTTTAGTCTTTGAAGAGCAATTGATAGTCGTCGTTTAATTTCTGTCATTGTGTCACCGTTGTTGGTAATCAATGACCCAAGATATTCAAAATTTCCCACAACCTTCAATTTTTCCTCATTAACATATATTTCCTTCTCCATAGTGGTTTTATCTGTAAGCATTATCTTTGTTTTTGCAATGTTAAGATACAAGTTGTGATTTGCACTATTCAATTGGGTTGAGGCTATTAGGTTTTCTATACCAGTCTGTGTTGTGGATCTCAGGTTAAACAAATAGGGGAACAGCACACATCCCTGACGGACTCTTTGCTTGATGTCAAACCAATCTGATGTCTCGCCATCTATTCTAACCGCTGCTTGTTGGTCTAGATAGAGCATTCTTATGAGTTGTATTACTTGTGGTGGAAAGCCCATATTTCTCATGATTTCCCAAAGTTTCTGATGTTGTACACAGTCAAATGCCTTTGAATAATCCACAAAACATGAAAACAGGTTTACATTGAATTCTCTGCACTTCTCTATTATTAAACGCATGTTGAGAATTATTAAACGCATGTTGAGAATGTGATCTCTTGTTCCTCTTCCTTGTCTAAATCCAGCTTGAACCACGTTAATTTCTTCTTCCATTTTCTTACGAAGTCTTCCCATTATGATTTTTAGTAGAATATTACTTGCATGACTGATCAGGGCAACAGTTCTATAGTTGGTGCATAATTTCAGGTTGCCCTTTTTTTGGTATTGGAATGAAGATAGTTCTCTTCCAATCTTTTGGCCATATACCATATTTCCATATCTTTTTACATAATGCGTGATAGATTTGTATGTTTTCTTCTCCTCCCACTTTAATTAGCTCAGCTGGTATCTCATCACATCCAGGTGATTTACCATTATTCAGGTTCTTTACTGCCCATGCAATTTCATCTAATGAGAGTTCAGGTTCTGTCTCTGCTGTCATTGGCTCATGTATCTCATTCATATCCTCACTGTCACTCATATCATACATTCCACTGCAATACTTCTGTCATCTTTCTAGAATTTGTCTAGATTCTGTTAAGGTAGTTCCCATCTAGATAGATCGGGTAGCGGGGTAGGGGTATCCCCTATCAAAGGAGAAGTAAGGCGCCTCCTTCCCTCCGCTAGCCTACGGGACACCCTTGGGCAAGGTGGAGTACCCGTTTAGCCCCCCGATCAGGGTTACGTGAAGCCATGGGTGCAGGTGGTGGATGAAGATGTAGAGCAGCCGACAGATAGTTGTAGGTTATGGTCTACACCTTCACGACGGTAGGCAGAGGATCTCCTTTTTTGAGGAGACAATGGCTACGGTCACTGACCAGTATGGTCACTGCTGGGAAGGAAAGCAATGGCAAACTACCTTCTTTACACATGCCAAGAAAATCATGTTGTGTTCACTTATCGATAATCAGAGAAACGGCGTAAATGGGTGCTCCATAGGAGCAGCCTCGCCCGGTAGGGATAGTCATGCGCACCAGGTGACTCCAGACCGTCAACAGGCTACTAGGTGCAAAAGATTAATATCATTGAAAGTAGGAACTTGGAATGTTAGAACAATGAATGCAGATGGAAAGTTGGAGGACATCAAAAAAGAAATGGAGAGAGAGAAGATTAACATATTAGGAATATCGGAAACGAGATGGAGAGGAGCAGGGATAAGGACAGGAGAGGATTGTAAGATTATTTACTCGGGGGGAGAAGAACAGCAAAGAGGTGTAGCCATTATATTAGATAAGCAAACATCAAATTCTGTCAAAGGATATTGGGCTGTGTCAGACAGAGTTCTATTAGTAAAATTAAACGGAAGACCTTTTAAAATAAATGTAATTCAAGTATATGCCCCAACAAGTGAGAGCAGTGAAGAAAGTATAGAGGCATTTTATAATGACATGGAGTCTGCTTTGAAGAACTGTAAAAAATCAGAAATAAATATCATAATGGGTGATTTCAACGCAAAAATAGGAAAGCAAAGCGATGGATACAGTGTAGGCAACCATGGTTTGGGAGAGAGAAATGAAAGAGGTTACAGACTTGTAGAATGGGCAAAAGAACAAGAATTGGTTGTAGGAAACACCTGGTTTAAACAACATCCTAGAAGATTATGGACATGGAGGAGTCCAGACAGCAGGATTAAAAACCAGATAGATTACATCCTGATGAGCAAAAGGTTTCGAAATGCATTAACAGTTGTAAAAACAGTTCCAAATGCAGACTGTTACAGTGATCACAGATTAATTACTGGCACATTGAGGGTAAAGTTAAAGAAAGTCAAGTATACAGCAGGAAACCCTAAATATGACTTGTGCAAATTGAAAACTGACAAAGAAATACAAGATAATTTTAACATAGAAGTAAAGAACAAATTTGATTTATTGGTCTGATCTAGAGATCCTATTTCAAGATGTAGATGATCAATGGGAAATGCTGAAGAATTCAATCAGTTGTGCAGCAGAAAAAACTATTCCAAAAGTAAAGAAAGTTGGCCGTAAGACATGGATGACTGAAGAAATTTTACAACTAATGGAAACAAGAAGACAGAACAAAAATAATCCTGCCAAATATGAAGAAATTCACAGAAAAGTCAGAACCTTATGTAAGGAGGCTAAAGAAACATGGCTTGAGAAAAATTGCAGAGAAATTGAAAAACAACACAACAGTAAAAATGCGAAACTAATGCACAAAAGAATTCAGGAGATTACTAATCAAAGAACACGTACATCAGCAGGCTGCCTAAAGACAAAAGATGGAAGAGTCATAATAGAAAAAGATCAGATTTTACATGTATGGTCAGATTACGTGAAAAACCTTTATGACGATAGCAGAGACGAACAATATATTGTTCAAAATAACAATGAAGGGCCAGCAATTTTGAAGATGGAGGTTCAGAATGCTCTTAATCATATGAAATCTGGCAAAACCCCCGGTCCAGACAGCGTCACAACAGAAATGATTAATGCTTTAGAAGAATATGGAATAGATAAAGTTACCAGTCTGCTTAATACAATATATGATACTGGAAACATACCTCATGAGTTATGTAATTCTGTATTTATTGCAATCCCAAAGAAATCAGGAGCCTTGGAATGTGATCAACATCGAACAATTAGTATAATGAGTCACATCACGAAGATTTTGCTAAGAATTATCATGCAAAGAGTTAGGAGGAAAATACAACCTGAAATAGGAGAAGAACAATGTGGGTTTGTAGTAGGCAAGGGTACAGTAAATGCTGTGTATATACTGAGAACCGTAATCGAACGTACTATAGAAGTAAACAAAGATCTGCACTTTTGCTTCATTGACTACACAAAGGCTTTTGATAAAGTGAGACATGTCAACATGATAAGGATGCTTGAAGATCTACAAATTGATGGGAAAGACCTTAGACTTGTAAAAAACATATATTGGAAACAACAAGCTGCCATAAGAGTTGATAATGAAGTAAGCCAATATCAGCCTATTAAGAGAGGTGTGAGACAGGGATGTGTAATGTCTCCAGATCTGTTTTCCCTGTACAGTGAAAATATTTTCAGAAATATTGAAAATATGGAAGGAATCAACATTGGGGGACGATGCATCAATAACATTAGATATGCAGATGATACAGTCTTGATTGCAGACAATGAACAGGACCTGCAAAATTTAGTAGATGCGGTTGTTACACATAGTGAACAACAAGGGTTAGAATTAAATTGTAAAAAGACACAGATTATGGTCGTCACTAAGAAGAACGAAATACCACAGTGTAATATACAAGTAAATGGGAATACTCTTCAACAAGTGAATAGGTACAATTACCTCGGAACAGTAATAACATCTGATGGGAGATGCCTTGAAGAGATTAGAACAAGAATCGCCATGGCAAAAGTAGCCTTTAGCAAGATGAAAAACATACTGACCAATAAAAAGATGTCAATTGAAACGAGAAAAAGAGTGTTGAGATGCTACATAGAACCTGTACTTTTATATGGATGTGAAGCTTGGACAATGAGCAGCCAGGCTGAAAAATATCTGATGGCTGTAGAAATGTGGTTTCTGAGGAAAATGCAAAGAATACCATGGACAGCCAGAAAGACCAATGAACAAGTCCTTCAAGAAACAAATGAAGATCGTAAACTGATCAGAGACATTAGACGTAGACAGTCACAATTTTTTGGGCATGTTATGAGAAGAAATGATTTGGAGAACTTGGTGACAACTGGTAAGATCGAGGGGAACAGACCAAGGGGAAGACCTAGAAACAAGTATCTGGATGGCTTGGCCTTGTGGCATGGTCGAGACAAAAACACGGAACTGATCCACGACTCTGTTGATCGAGTGAGATGGCAGAACATGACCGCCCACGCTTACCGGCATGGCACATGATGGATGGATGGAGTTCCCATCATGTCACAGATAACATTCAATTAAGGGTGAACATTTCTGGTCAATAACTTCATTTCTTTGAACATTTCGTAATCTCTTCCAGTCTTATGATATTGCTCTATTCTGGTACAGCAATCTTGTATATATTGATTTTTGTCCTTTCTTGTGCTCTTTCTGGCACTCTTCCGAATTCCGGTCCCAAATAGTTCCGCAGTGAATAGGTCAGGGGTTAAGGGTTAGGGTTAGTTGTTAACTAAACACTGACCCTAACCCTTACCCCTGACCTATTCACTGCGGAACTATTTGGGACCGGAATTCGGAAGAGTGCCCTCTTTCTTATTTCTCGAGTTAAAGATTTATACTTCATCCTGCTGTTATCGGATTCACCTCCTTTCAGTTTCAGTTCCTTCCGTTGTTTTATTAATTCTAACGTGTCTGATGTAATCCATGGCTTAAGTTGCTTTTTCTTGGTCGGAATTAAATCTTTGGCTGCAGTTATCAAGATATCTCTAGCTCAGTGGTTCTCAACCTTTTTTGGCCCGCCCCCCCCCCCCTTCACCATATTTTCAGAACGTCCTTCCTATAAAAAAATTGGCCCGTGGCCCCCCCCCCCACCCTCTTCACCGTATTTTCAGAACGTCATCCCCCCCCCTTTTCATAGTTCCTATCTAAAAATCCCCACACCCCTATACAATATACGTAAAAATGTAAGGTAAATTTAATAGCACATACTAAAACAAGTCTAGACATCTACATAAAACATGATTGATTGATTGTTTGATTGATTTAGGAACCGACATCACAGCATTCAGGACATTCCCATAAGCGCTCCGTCCCCATCCTCAGCAGCCAGCGAAGAGTTCCAACACTAATAGTTCCAGTAGCAATATGATTATATGTCCGTCTCGCCTTTCCTCCGAGCGCCGAGCGTCGGCCAGATCCCCTCGTCACACCTCGTTGTCTCATTCTTACCAGACCATGGTGCTCCATCTGCTCCTCCGAGGTGTACACGTGCTCCCATAAGGCCGCAACCACGTCTGCCCTGTCATGCATCAATACTCCACCAAATTTTGCAGAGCCAGCCAATCTGTCCGCCTGTTCATTCCCCAGCACACCGGCATGCCCAGGAGAAAAGATCCAGGTGATGCTTACTACCCGTGACCTCCGAAGCGAAGCAAGCCACTCTGCACGAAGCCTACCTGTTCTCACCCTTCTCAGCATGCTTTCTGAGTCAGTTACAATCACAATGTGTGTATGTATCGTGTTTTCTATCCAGCGGAAAGCTGCACTGATCGCCTCCACCTCCATTCTTAAGCTAGATGTAGTGTTATCATACGCCAGGCTCTCCTGCACCAAACGCCGACCATTAGTTTTTGCCAAGAACCCCCAGGCACTTCTCCTACCTCTCAACACTGATTTGTGGGTCTACTGACTTTATAAAATGAATTTTAGAAGGATGAGACGTACTTAACTGTAAAGTATGAAGGGAAAAACATTATAAAGTAATCGGTTCTTGTATTAACGGTATCTTGAAATGGTCTTCATCCCCCCCACCCCCCGAAACCCTAAAATTCCCCCCTGGGGGGAATTCGCCCCCGGTTGAGAACCACTTCTCTAGCTTGTACTGATAGTTCATCAGGTGTCATTTCCTCTTGTACAGACATCAAGACCCCAAAACGATTCCTAACTTCTACAGTGTATGCATCTGGTATTTTTGTGAGATCAAAACGAAGTGGCCTTGGTCCTCGTGTAAGCTTTTTGAATTTTAATTTCAGATCTGATTCTAATAACTGATGATCCGTATTACAGTCTGCACTTCGTAGGGTTTTTGCAGATGTAATGCCTGATCTCCATCTTCTTTGTATTAAAATACAATCTATTTGATTTTGGTAATACTGTCCAGGGACTTCCATGTCAAGAGTCTTATTGGGTGTACCGTGTTGTTTAAAAAGTGTGTTGGCTATCATTAACTCATTTTCTGTGTAAAATTCAATTAATTTGTCACCTGCATCATTTCTGTTTCCCAATCAAAATTTTCCTAAAACGTGTCTCTCATTTTCAGATCTTCCTGTACCTACTTTTGCATTAAAATCTTCCAGTATTATTGCTATATCATTATGACCAATCTTATTTAATGTGTCGTGCAGTGTATTGTAAAAATCTTCAATTTTGTCTTCCTCTGCTGTTCAAGTAGGTGCATATATTTGTACGAGTGTTGTGTTTTTTGGACGGCCTTTAAGTCTAATAGTGAGGATTATATCACTAACTGGGTTATATACCAGTAAAGCTTTTGCAGTTGTTTTATCTAAATAAAATGCCACTCCACTCTGGCCTCCGACGTCTCTACCAGAATAAATGAAAAGACTTCCATTTTCAGTTGTAAAATGTCCCTTGCCTTTCCAGCGATGTTCACTAATTCCTAAAATTTGAATATTTAACCTCTCAATCTCATCATATACTACTTTAAGCTTCCCCTCATACAGACTTCTCACATTCCACGTTCCTATTCTCACTCTTTTTCTTAGTCTGACACAGGGGATTTCCTTGGTAACACAGTCAGGATTAACTCCGTTATCACGATTACTAGTACTGGTCCCTGTGTCACACTCTTCCCCAGTGTTATCTGATCTGCCTGGTCTGGGGGTCTCACCACCAGATCTCTTTCTTATTATGTTTTCTGTCATAGTTGTAATGGTTGCAATTAAGTCTGGTTTGAAAATGTTGCATGTCATTTGTAGCACGCTACGATCAACCCCAAACCCAGGTTGATTTTCTAGGCAGTTTTACGTTAAGCAGTTTGTCATCGCTGTCTAAACAAGAAGTCAACGTTGAAGTCCAACTGACTGGTGTATGGAATTAACCCCGTACCCCGTTGTCAGCGCAACCAAAGTTTAAACACAAGCGCATTAGATTTGTCTGTGTAATATATTCATCAGAGTATACCGACCAACTGTACTTGGTCAGTGTCGATGTAGTGATTAATTATTCTTGTTCAGTGTTCATATAGTGGCTAACTACATGTTCAATGTTCATATCAACTAACTGTACTTGTTCATTGTTCATATAGAAACAAACTTTACTTTGTCATTGTTCATATATCAATACACAAACCATATATAGTACGATTTATTGCCTGGCATATCTAATAGTCAAAACAGCTGTCAAACTCTTGATGCTCAGTCTGTTCCGCAATTTTGATTTTATAACTCCCATTTGACTGAAAATACGTTCCACGTCCGCATTAGAATGAGGTAAAATGAGCACAGTTAAAACTAAATCTGTAAGATCTTGGAAAGGATTTTCACCGGTGGCTCCTGTCACAGACTCACCTAAAGGGCGGTACCAACCTAAAAGAACGAGACACTGGCGAAGGGATATACATCCAGCTAAAGGGAAAGAACCGAGTCACTCGAAGGCTCGAATAATCTAGAGGCTTCTCGAAGGAACGGTCAGTGGGTCCACAGCCACGTGGACACTGATGAGGCCCGCCGATTGCGGGGTCCACGAGAAACTCAGAGAGAGTTACCACCCGTGTCGCATTGCGACACGTGTGGAAGGACAGACACGGACTGGACTTCGAGGAAGCAACAGGGCTTACCTTAAGGGGACTTGATAGTTTCAGACCCAAGTGTTTTAGGGGTCTTATACATACATTATTATATGTTAGATAGCTGCTAGAGTTATTGTGATAATCATGTTCATTGTACACTCCTGTGATACGCAACTTGTTAAATGCTGGCTTGTGAAAACTCACTTCGCCAGCGTACTGTAATATAACTGTAAATAAATGATGCTCGATTGTATCTGAACGGAGTTTGTTGCCTGTATGAGCCCGAGTTTCAATCCCCTAGAGATCTAGGACTGTGACAGGCTATTTGGGGGCAAGCGCCGGTTTTGGCATACACAAGCTTTACTTTTCAAACAGCTCTTGGTTTTGCCAAGTAAAAAAAAAAAAAAATTATATATCAACTTTAATATATAACAAAGTTAAAAACTTTGCAGCTATCTGTGATTGAACTATTATAGTCCCTCTACAAAATATTTGAACTGATGTTAATGTTTATTATATTTGACATGACTGTGACATTTACAGTGACAGTTACTAATTTTTTTTATTCCAACATCAGATTGTTCCGCGAAATATCGTGTATGTAACCTGTTCTCCAGCAGTGGCGAGAAAACAAGTCTACAGTCGAGAGCTCAGGGAAAATAAGATGAGTTTCATTTCATGCTCATTACATCCCTAAGCGATACTCACCCTCATCCATTGTAACATTTTTTCTATGTATTGATTTGTATGTATATGCTAATGTTGTAATCAAGTAAATCTTTTCATATAAATTTGAATGTAAACATTGAAGGGGGATAACCAACTTTTGTACACCCAAACTAATTTCAAAGGGATTTAATTTCAAGAAAGTAAACAATAACTAAAATACAAGATGTCAACATTAGAACAGTGCATTGAATTAGGTATTAAGTTAGGATATAAAGAAGAAAAACTTTCAGAATGGGCACAAAAGACACATTTAGAAAATATTGCACGAGAAGAAAGAGCAACAGAAAGAGAAGAGAAAAAGATACAAATGCAAATTAAGGCAGAAGAGAAAAAGATGCTAGCAGAAAGAGAGGAGAGAAAAATGCAAATTGAGGCGGAAGAGAAAAAGATGCGGATGCAAATGGAAGCTGAAGAAAAGAAAATACAAATGCAGACTCAAGAGAAGAAGATGCTGATGGAGATTGAGGCCGCAACCAAACAAGCCCAATTAAATGCAGAGACACAGATAAAACTAAAACAAATGGAAATTGACTCCAACGTAGAAATGTCAATGAACAAAATTAAAAGCAAAGAAGATGAACAAAAATACAACAAATATAAAGGCCTTGTCAAAGCGTTTTGTTCAGGAGACTCTATAAGTGCATACTTAGAGAACTTCGAGTGTTTGATGACTTACCATAAGGTCGCAAAAGTTGACTGGTCATTTATTCTGATGAGAAATTTGGCATTAGAGCCCTTAAAAGTGATAGAGACAGTTCCACAAGATATGAGGAAAGATTATGATTATTTAAAACAAAGAATACTCCAACATTTCTCATTAGATACAGCAGGCTATCAACTTCAGTTCTCAAAATTAGCCCCTCTATCTAACCAAACCTTCATTGACTACGTGTCTACTGTGCAGGATATTTGTACAAAATGGATAACCTCAGCAAAAACAAATAACAACCATGATAAACTGAAAGAGTTAATTATAATAGATAAAATTATTACTACAATTCCAACACCTTTTTCTAAATTTTTGAGACAAATGGATTGTAAAACTATCCAAGAAATTGAAACCAATGGGAGCGTATATTTTACAGCAAACCGCGATATTTTCCAGTTAAACATGAGCCAAAATGAAACAGCAGCGGTTACAACCACCAAGTACTCAAAACCAAACGAATATAAGTTCAAACAACGCTCTAAGTCCACAAAACCAGTCAAATGTCAGTATTGTCATCTGACACACGAAGAGTACGCGATGTGCGACAAATCACCAAATTATCCACATCATCTCCAAATGGTAGTGGAGAAACAAAAGAACAAAAGGAACGCATATCAGAGAGCGGTTAAATGTTTTTTTTTGCTCGAGCTATGGCCATTTTTCTTCAGTTTGTAATGGTAGAAAGATGTTGAAGCAGGCCAATGCCGCATTAATAGACACAACCTCAGACGAAGAGGGTGAACAACAGAACGAATGCGACATCCAGAATGAAAGTTTGAGTGAGTTGGGCAATGCAGTACAAATCATTGACACCATCACTGATAACAAATGTAATACCTGTGCAAAATTTCAGTTGGATACAACTCTGTTATGTGGCCACACAATCCCAGTTGCTAACGAAATGGCCAACTTAGCCTTAACACCAACAGGCAAATTAAATTATGCAACAGGTTTTGTAAATAGCAAACAATGTACATTAATACGAGATTCCGGAGCGACTCTTTGTGGAATTAAGAGAACATTAGTTAGTGACAAAGACTACACACACAAATACGTAAGGTGTCGCACATTCGCAGGCACGATCGAAAGATACCCCCTTGCACTTGCCGAAATTCGGACACCTTTTATATCAGGACAAGTGCTATGCGCAGTACTAGAAAATCCTGTCGCCGAAATTATCCTTGGGAATCTTCCCAACATAAGATCTTGCTCTGAAAAGGAAATCAGAAAATGGGAACAGAAAAACTGTGTCCAAAAACCAAGCAACTATTCCAAAGTGAAAAACCACGCGTGCTTGTCTCAAACTGCCAAAAGCACAAGGGAGACAACCGATGACGTAATTGAAAATGAATTCACAGAGGTGCAAAATACAGGGGCGGTCGAATCTTTCAAAGATACCATCAGATTAACACCTCGAACTGATGACGCCATCGATCCACAAATTAGTGAGCCTGTAAATGTGCAACAACACACACAACACACCAATATAGTAACAAGACAAACGACAAACAAAACCCACACTGAACAACTTCAGGAAGCACTACAAATCATCTCACCTATTATTACCACCACCGAGTTTATAAAAGAAAAAACGATTGTATTACAACCAAATCAAGATATTTTAATATTACTACCTGACAAGAGAGATTTACTATCAACCTCTTGGCAGGGACCATTTAAAGTTGTGAGAAAAATTTCGGAAGTTGACTACGAAATTTCTGTGAATGGAAAGTTGAAAATATTCCATGTAAATATGTTAAAACCTGACTATTCTAGAAATGACAGGGACATGGACAAGCAGACGCAGATAACTGATGGCAATAACCAGACTGACAAGAATGACAACAGAAACGAAACGGCAGTTACCCGACTGAATGACACCCCGACTAACGAAGCATCGTTAACGACTCATTCTTGTGACAACAAAGACGACGAAAACATATTTACAGTACCGAAAATATGGGATAACGACAAATACGACCAAGTTAACGACACATTGACAACTATTAGTCTCGACGACGACGACAATGACATTGAATACAATTTACAAACAGTAGCGTCAGTAATAAATCAGACGGACTCAGACAATACAGAAATTCCAGTACCAAGTATGAACGACGACAGTACTATGAATGACATACAAATCTCTGACACCTTGACACAACAGCAGCGACAAGACATTTTGTCTCTTCTGAACGACTATAGAACTATCTTCTCAAACAAACCTGGACGGACTGACAAAATAACACATTCAATTGTGTTGACGGATCTGACACCGATCAAATGTAGACCATATTCGATTCCTTTACATTATAGAGCGAATTTAGATAAAGAAATTTTGGACTTAGAGAAAAATAGAATAATTCAGAAATCTGTGTCCCAATATTCTTCGCCGATTGTTCTGGTGAAAAAGAAGGACAAAACCATCCGTTTGTGCATAGATTATAGGAAATTAAATACCATAACCACGACAGATGCTGAGCCAATGAGCAGCTGTGAAGACCTCATCTTGAATATGTCTCAATCATCCTTATTTTCTAAGCTTGATTTAGCTAAAGGTTACTGGCAAGTGCCACTAGAACCCTCTTCAAGGCATATAACAGCATTCGCTACACCCCTTGGGCTGTACGAATGGAGATATCTTCCGTTTGGTCTCAAGAACGCTCCCGCCACATTTGTCAGGTTAACCAGACTTCTATTACACGGCATCAAGGACGTGCAATCTTATATTGATGATATATGCATCCATTCTTCAAACATGACTTCTCACTTACTTACTCTTCAACAAATCTTTAACCAAATCTTGCTTTTTGGACTTACTATCAAACCTTCCAAGGTTGAAATAGGCTATAAAGAGATAGACTTCCTAGGTCATAGGATTTCCGAAGGCAAACTATTGACAGATGATAAAATAGTATCAAAAATTCTCAACCTCGAAGTTCCAACTACAAAGAAACAGGTTAGAAGCCTATTAGGTCTCA
Organism: Cepaea hortensis; assembly: GCA_963921405.1. Taxonomy (NCBI): domain Eukaryota; kingdom Metazoa; phylum Mollusca; class Gastropoda; order Stylommatophora; family Helicidae; genus Cepaea; species Cepaea hortensis. The sequence continues at coordinate 96,562,927 of OY992877.1, read as the reverse complement.
TAAACTATTATGCCAAGTTTATACCAAACTGGGCAGAACTAACATCAGTTTTTTTCTAATTTGTTGACAAAAGATCATCCAGAAAAATTTTGTAAGAGTATCCGCTTAGAGGATGCAATGTGGTGTCTTCTTCTCCAGGATTTCGACTTCGAAATCCGCTATATCAAGGGCACTGATAACATTATTGCTGACTTTTTATCACGGCAAACTAATGCACCAGCAGACGAACATTAGGCACATTAACTATTCGCCATATAAGCAGCTGTGATATTTTAGTCTGTTGCATAGAACAGTGTACCTCTACACCTACTAAAGAACTTTCATTCAGAAGTAACAACGCCCAAGTGAATACGTGACGTATAACACCCACGAACATGACACTTTGAGAACACTATTGTACCAATTGCCAAGGTGTTAAAAACAATCCGAGCGATATATATAATATCTGTGAAATGATTTCAACCAGCGAACTGACAGTCATCTGTAAAGATTAAGAACACTGCATACTCGCTATTGCTAAGAAACTTCGCAAACAGCCGGAATAGAACTACGTCGAATACAACATGCAATGGAGAGCTATATTAACTATTAACATTGATGACACGACACACGGACAACAGGAGGACAACATACATCGTCGCTGGAGTTAGTTAGTTAGTTAATTAAGTTACTATTAGGTAATATGTATTACACTTGTATTTAACTATTATGTATATAAAATATGTCAACCTATAACTTGTAGATTTTCTACCATAATATCACAAGTATTTCCACTCATAGGTGAAATATTTTTCCTATACAATTTTTTCTATTTAAATTATCAACCATTTTTTGATTACACGTACAAAAATTACTTGTTACCTTAAAGGGAACATATCGCCTAATCCATTTTTCTAAGGGCAATAACACTTACCTCAACTTTATCTATATATTTTAACAAAATACTATTTTGTATGAAAGACGAATGAATGAGAGAGTGAATGAATTAAATGAGAGAGCGATATACTGAGCGGACAAATTGTACGCAAAACGTATTTATTTTAATTTTTCTGCGTCTTCATGTAAAAATGTATTACCTGTCTAAATTGTTGATACATGTTTAATACATTACATCTAAGCGCCACTGCTTGGAATGCCCTGATCATGCATTACACACATTGGGGTAATTCATGACAAAGGATATCCCAACTCGTGACGCTTGGAGAAACCACACAGTGAGCACACACTTTATACAAACTCAAAACTGAACACTAACAATTAAAAATACAGTCACTTTATTAGAAACAGCAACATATCATTCAATACACAAGCAAGCCAACAGGAACACGTAGTCAGATGTGATAAAACAACAGCATAGCTACATATTCAGCATCATACAACATACGGAAGTGAAAATGTATTGAAATACACACACAAGACGAGATTTGCAGGTGTACTTAAATGGCCAAGACATTTGTCTTGTTAGAACTCTCTTACACAGAGGTTTTAATATCTTGGTATCATATGGATACTTGAGAAGGGCGCGGTTGTAAAAACAACTGGGAAACGTCACGGTACTTCGGTCAGATAAGCATGTTTAAGAACATAGAAGAGAGAAACCTCTTCAGCAAGCATCTTAAAGTGGTGTTTGGGAGAATACATGAGTTGGTGATGCAGATATGTAAGTTGCCAAGTTACTATCCACCAAACTACAAACACCGACTTTATGTGATACTGTGACAGAATTAGTACAGAACTAATTACCATAGAATAACCCATCAAAGCAGGGGGGGGGGGGGGACTCCTGTCACAGACTCACCTAAAGGGCGGTACCAACCTAAAAGAACGAGACACTGGCGAAGGGATATAAATCCAGCTAAAGGGAAAGAACCGAGTCACTCGAAGGCTCGAATAATCTAGAGGCTTCTCGAAGGAACGGTCAGTGGGTCCACAGCCACGTGGACACTGGTGAGGCCCGCAGATTGCGGGGTCCACGAGAAACTCAGAGAGAGTTACAAACCGTGTCGGATTGCGACACGTGTGGAAGGACAGACACGGCCTGGACTTCGAGGAAGCAACAGGGCTTACCTTAAGGGGACTTGATAGTTTCAGACCCAAGTGTTTTAGGGGTCTTATACATACATTATTATATGTTAGATAGCTGCTAGAGTTATTGTGATAATCATGTTCATTGTACACTCCTGTGATACGCAACTTGTTAAATGCTGTCTTGTGAAAACTCACTTCGCCAGCGTACTGTAATATAACTGTAAATAAATGATGCTCGATTGTATCTCTAGTTTGTTGCCTGTATTAGCCCGAGTTTCAATCCCCTAGAGATCTAGGACTGTGGCAGGCTGTTGACACATCCTTGTATGAGGTTATTTCTGCCCATAGTCCAAGTGTGTCAGAGGTCTGTTCCACTGCATATGATGAAGTTTTCTCCACTGGAAATCAATGCGTATGAGAGTAGCTGCATCTTCTACAAAATATTTTTGTCAACAGCTCTATTAAAAACTGGATGCACCTTCCACAAATTTGTTTCTCATCAGGAAACTGGTAGTCTGCTATTTCTTTCTCAAACTCATAACCTAGATTGGGATTAGGATCTAAATAATCTTGAATAGCATCACTTTCTGTTATTTTTTCCCCCCAGGAATAGCAATCTTTGAACTGATAGAATCAGTGAGCTGGACGAGATCGCTGAGTAGTTTTGTTGGATCCTGTATATCTGCTTCGAATTTCTTATTCACACTTTGAACTTCTCCGAGAATATGCTTGAGAAATATGAGATACACATAGTTTGTCAATGTAGCTAAACATAGAATGTAGAAGTTCTGCTGTATAACAGCGCTCGTTGAGTCTTGCTATATCAAAATGAGTTCTGAGCTCGACCAACTGCTGCAATATTTTGACAATGGCAGATTGAATGGGCATCCATCGTGTCTGGCTTAATTGAACAATCATCAGCGGATGTTGTCCATCATTTATTGAAGCAAAAAGCTCCCTTTACTTTGCTTGACGAAGACTTGAGTGAGAAAACTAGTTATATGTTTCTCTAATCATGAACTCTTATGTTCCTGGGCAGACAAGCAGCTGCAGCCTGTGACACTGCCAGCTGAAGTAAATGACATACACACCTAATTAGTACCAGATGAGGACCTTCGGATGTTAATTTTGTATATACTCCATTGTTTAAACCTGTCATGACAGATGCATTGTCAGTGTCGAGTGCAGCTAGTCTTTGCAACTCAATTCCATTATTGTTTAAACAATCTTTTAACGCATTGCATATTGCCTGCGCGTTGCAGTCACTCACTTCAACTAAATCGTATTAAAGGGAGTTAAAGTACATGAATATTACGCGATAATGTATTAAGACTGTTTTACTCCCTCGCTTCAGTTCACATTCGGCTTTTTAGTATTCCCAAAATGATTATTAAAGCATTTTTTACCCACCCAAAAAAAGCACCAAAAATAATTGTGAAGCACAAAATTAGCGCGGCTGCGCTAAATTCAAAATTTTGGCACCAAATGACTTGAAAAAAGCATTAAATTTGCGTCAAAATGGCAACACTGCCCGCCGCACATACCTTATTTCTATGACATGATGGTGACTTCTCTCCCCTGTCGCACATACATTATTTCTATGACATGATGGTGATTGCTCTCCCCTGTCGCACATACTTTATTTCTATGACATGATGGTGACTTCTCCCCCCTGTCGTACATACCTTATTTCTATGACATGATGGTGACTTCTCTCCCCTGTCGCACATACTTTATTTCTATGACATGATGGTGACTTCTCTCCCCTGTCGCACATACTTTATTTCTATAACATGATGGTGACTTCTCTCCCCTGTCACACATACTTTATTTCTATGACAAGATGGTGACTTCTCTCCCGTCTCGTACATACTTTATTTCTATGACATGATGGTGTCTTCTCTCCCCTGTCGCACATACTTTATTTCTATGACATGATGGTGACTTCTCTCCCCTGTCGTACATACTTTATTTCAATGACATGATGGTGACTTCTCTCCCCTGTCGTACATACTTTATTTCTATGACATGATGGTGACTTCTCTCCCCTGTCGCACATACTTTATTTCTATGACATGATGGTGACTTCTCTACCCTGTCGTACATACTTTATTTCAATGACATGATGGTGACTTCTCCCCCCTGTCGCACATACTTTATTTATATGACATGATGGTGACTTCTCTCCCCTGTCGCACATACTTTATTTATATGACATGATGGTGACTTCTCTCCCCTGTCGTACATACTTTATTTCTATGACATGATGGTGACTTCTCTCCCCTGTCGCACATACTTTATTTCAATGACATGATGGTGACTTCTCTCCCCTGTCACACATACTTTATTTCTATGACATGATGGTGACTTATCTCCCATGTCGTACATACTTTATTTCAATGACATGATGGTGACTTCTCTCCCATGTCGCACATACTTTATTTCAATGACATGATGGTGACTTCTCTCCCCTGTTGCACATACTTTATTTCTATGACATGATGGTGACTTCTCTCCCCTGTCGCACATACATTATTTCTTTGACATGATGGTGACTTCTCTCCCCTGTCGCACATACTTTATTTTTATGACATGATGGTGATTTCTCTCCCCTGTCACACATACTTTATTTCTATGACATGATGGTGACTTCTCTCCCCTGTTGCACATACTTTATTTCTAAGACATGATGGTGACTTCTCTCCCCTGTCACACATACCTTATTTCTATGACATGATGGTGATTTCTCTCCCCTGTTGCACATACTTTATTTCAATGACATGATGGTGATTTCTCTCCCCTGTCGCACATACCTTATTTCTATGACATGATGGTGACTTCTCTCCCCTGTTGCACATACTTTAGAGTCATCACTACACATCATCATTATAGACAGACCTGACAACAGACAGAGAGTCATCACGACACATCAGCATTACAGACAGACCTGACAACAGACAGAGAGTCATCACGACACATCATCATTACAGACAGACCTGACAACAGACAGAGAGTCATCACGACACATCATCATTACAGACAGACCTGACAACAGACAGAGAGTCATCACTAAACATCATCATTACAGACAGACCTGACAACAGACAGAGAGTCATCAGCACAAATCATCATTACGGACAGACCCGACAACAGACAGAGAGTCATCACTACACATCATCATTGCAGACAGTCCTGACAACAGACAGAGAGTCATCACTACACATCATCATTACAGACAGACCTGACAACAGGCAGAGAGTCATCACTACACATCATCATTACAGACAGACCTGACCACAGACAGAGAGTCATCACTACACATCATCATTACAGACAGACCTGACAACAGACAGAGAGTCATCACTACACATCATCATTACAGACAGACCTGACCACAGACAGAGAGTCATCACTACACATCATCATTACAGACAGTACAGACAACAGGCAGAGAGTCATCACCACACATCATCATTACAGACAGACCTGACCACAGACAGAGAGTCATCACTACACATCATCATTACAGACAGACCTGACAACAGACAGAGAGTCATCACTACACATCATCATTACAGACAGACCTGACAACAGACAGAGAGTCATCACTACACATAATCATTACAGACAGACCTGACAACAGACAGAGAGTCATCACTACACATCATCATTACAGACAGACCTGACAACAGGCAGAGAGTCATCACTACACATCATCATTACAGACAGACCTGACAACAGGCAGAGAGTCATCACTACACATCATCATTACAGACAGACCTGACAACAGACAGAGAGTCATCACTACACATCATCATTACAGACAGACCTGACCACAGACAGAGAGTCATCACTACACATCATCATTACAGACAGACCTGACAACAGACAGAGAGTCATCACTACACATCATCATTACAGACAGACCTGACAACAGGCAGAGAGTCATCACTACACATCATCATTACAGACAGACCTGACCACAGACAGAGAGTCATCACTACACATCATCATTACAGACAGACCTGACAACAGACAGAGAGTCATCACTACACATCATCATTACAGACAGACCTGACCACAGACAGAGAGTCATCACTACACCTCATCATTACAGACAGACCTGACAACAGACAGAGAGTCATCACTACACATCATCATTACAGACAGACCTGACAACAGACAGAGAGTCATCACTACACATCATCATTACAGACAGACCTGACAACAGACAGAGAGTCATCACTACACATCATCATTACAGACAGACCTGACAACAGACAGAGAGTCATCACTACACATCATCATTACAGACAGTCCTGACAACAGACAGAGAGTCATCACTACACATCATCATTACAGACAGTCCTGACAACAGGCAGAGAGTCATCACTACACATCATCATTACAGACAGACCTGACAACAGACAGAGAGTCATCACGACACATCATCATTACAGACAGACCTGACAACAGACAGAGAGTCATCACTACACATCATCATTACAGACAGACCTGACAACAGACAGAGAGTCATCACTACACATCATCATTACAGACAGACCTGACAACAGACAGAGAGTCATCACTACACATCATCATTACAGACAGACCTGACAACAGACAGAGAGTCATCACCACACATCATCATTACAGACAGTCCTGACAACAGACAGAGAGTCATCACTACACATCATCATTACAGACAGTCCTGACAACAGACAGAGAGTCATCACTACACATCATCATTACAGACAGACCTGACCACAGACAGAGAGTCATCACTACACATCATCATTACAGACAGTCCTGACAACAGACAGAGAGTCATCACCACACATCATCATTACAGAGAGTCCTGACAACAGACAGAGAGTCATCACTACACATCATCATTACAGAGAGTCCTGACAACAGACAGAGTCATCACTACACATCATCATTACAGACAGACCTGACCACAGACAGAGAGTCACCACTACACATCATCATTACAGACAGTCCTGACAACAGACAGAGAGTCATCACCACACATCATCATTACAGAGAGTCCTGACAACAGACAGAGAGTCATCACTACACATCATCATTACAGACAGACCTGACCACAGACAGAGAGTCATCACTACACATCATCATTACAGACAGTCCTGACAACAGACAGAGAGTCATCACCACACATCATCATTACAGAGAGAGAGTCCTGACAACAGACAGAGAGTCATCACCACACATCATCATTACAGAGAGTCCTGACAACAGACAGAGAGTCATCACTACACATCATCATTACAGACAGACCTGACTACAGACAGAAAGTCATCACTACACATCATCATTACAGACAGTCCTAACAACAGACAGAGAGTCATCACCACACATCATCATTACAGAGAATCCTGACAACAGACAGAGAGTCATCACTACACATCATCATTACAGACAGACCTGACCACAGACAGAGAGTCATCACCACACATCATCATTACAGAGAGTCCTGACAACAGACAGAGAGTCATCACCACACATCATCATTACAGAGAGTCCTGACAACAGACAGAGAGTCATCACCACACATCATCATTACAGAGAGTCCTGACAACAGACAGAGAGTCATCACTACACATCACCATTACAGACAGACCTGACAACAGACAGAGAGTCATCACGACACATCATCATTACAGACAAACCGGACCACAGACAGAGAGTCATCACGACACATCATCATTACAGACAAACCTGACCACAGACAGAGAGTCATCACCACACATCATCATTACAGAGAGTCCTGACAACAGACAGAGAGTCATCACCACACGTCATCATTACAGAGAGTCCTGACAACAGACAGAGAGTCATCAGTACACATCATCATTACAGGGAGTCCTGACCACAGACAGAGAGTCATCACCACACATCATCATTACAGAGAGTCCTGACAACAGACAGAGAGTCATCACCACACATCATCATTACAGAGAGTCCTGACAACAGACAGAGAGTCATCACCACACATCATCATTACAGAGAGTCCTGACAACAGACAGAGAGTCATCACCACACATCATCATTACAGAGAGTCCTGACAACAGACAGAGAGTCATCACTACACATCATCATTACAGAGAGTCCTGACCACAGACAGAGAGTCATCACCACACATCATCATTACAGAGAGTCCTGACAACAGACAGAGAGTCATCACCACACATCATCATTACAGAGAGTCCTGACCACAGACAGAGAGTCATCACCACACATCATCATTACAGAGAGTCCTGACAACAGACAGAGAGTCATCACTACACATCATCATTACAGACAGACCTGACAACAGACAGAGAGTCATCACGACACATCATCATTACAGACAAACCTGACCACAGACAGAGAGTCATCACCACACATCATCATTACAGAGAGTCCTGACAACAGACAGAGAGTCATCACCACACATCATCATTACAGAGAGTCCTGACAACAGACAGAGAGTCATCACTACACATCATCATTACAGGGAGTCCTGACCACAGACAGAGAGTCATCACCACACATCATCATTACAGAGAGTCCTGACAACAGACAGAGAGTCATCACCACACATCATCATTACAGGGAGTCCTGACAACAGACAGAGAGTCATCACTACACATCATCATTACAGGGAGTCCTGACCACAGACAGAGTCATCACTACACATCATCATTACAGAGAGTCCTGACAACAGACAGAGAGTCATCACTACACATCATCATTACAGAGAGTCCTGACAACAGACAGAGAGTCATCACTACACATCATCATTACAGAGAGTCCTGACAACAGACAGAGAGTCATCACTACACATCATCATTACAGGGAGTCCTGACCACAGACAGAGAGTCATCACCACACATCATCATTACAGAGAGTCCTGACAACAGACAGAGAGTCATCACTACACATCATCATTACAGGGAGTCCTGACCACAGACAGAGAGTCATCACCACACATCATCATTACAGAGAGTCCTGACAACAGACAGAGAGTCATCACTACACATCATCATTACAGAGAGTCCTAACAACAGACAGAGAGTCATCACTACACATCATCATTACAGAGAGTCCTGACAACAGACAGAGAGTCATCACTACACATCATCATTACAGAGAGTCCTGACAACAGACAGAGAGTCATCACTACACATCATCATTACAGAGAGTCCTGACAACAGACAGAGAGTCATCACTACACATCATCATTACAGAGAGTCCTGACAACAGACAGAGAGTCATCACTACACATCATCATTACAGAGAGTCCTGACAACAGACAGAGAGTCATCACTACACATCATCATTACAGAGAGACCTGACAACAGGCAGAGAGTCATCACTACACATCATCATTACAGACAGACCTGACAACAGACAGAGAGTCATCACTACACATCATCATTACAGACAGACCTGACAACAGACAGAGAGTCATCACCACACATCATCATTACAGACAGACATGAGTCATCACTACACATCATCATTACAGAGAGTCCTGACAACAGACAGAGAGTCATCACTACACATCATCATTACAGAGAGACCTGACAACAGGCAGAGAGTCATCACTACACATCATCATTACAGACAGACCTGACAACAGACAGAGAGTCATCACTACACATCATCATTACAGACAGACCTGACAACAGACAGAGAGTCATCACCACACATCATCATTACAGACAGACCTGACAACAGACAGAGAGTCATCACTACACATCATCATTACAGACAGACCTGACAACAGACAGAGAGTCATCACTACACATCATCATTACAGACAGACCTGACAACAGACAGAGAGTCATCACTACACATCATCATTACAGACAGACCTGACAACAGACAGAGAGTCATCACTACACATCATCATTACAGACAGACCTGACAACAGACAGAGAGTCATCACTACACATCATCATTACAGACAGACCTGACAACAGACAGAGAGTCATCACTACACATCATAATTACATACAGAACTGACAACAGACAGAGAGTCATCACTACACATCATCATTACATACAGAACTGACAACAGACAGAGAGTCATCACGACACATCATCATTACAGACAGACCTGACAACAGACAGAGAGTCATCACTACACATCATCATTTCAGACAAACCTGACCACAGACAGAGAGTCATCACTACACATCATCATTACAGACAGACCTGACCACAGACAGAGAGTCATCACCACACATCATCATTACAGAGAGTCCTGACAACAGACAGAGAGTCATCACCACACATCATCATTACAGACAGACCTGACCACAGACAGAGAGTCATCACCACACATCATCATTACAGAGAGTCCTGACCACAGACAGAGAGTCATCACTACACATCATCATTACAGACAAACCTGACCACAGACAGAGAGTCATCACAACACATCATCATTACAGACAGACCTGACAACAGGCAGAGAGTAATCACCACACATCATCATTACAGACAGACCTGACAACAGACAGAGAGTCATCACTACACATCATCATTACAGACAGACCTGACAACAGACAGAGAGTCATCACTACACATCATCATTACAGACAGACCTGACAACAGACAGAGAGTCAACACTACACATCATCATTACAGACAGACCTGACAACAAGCAGAGAGTCATCACTACACATCATCATTACAGACAGACCTGACCACAGACAGAGAGTCATCACTACACATCATCATTACAGACAGACCTGACAACAGACAGAGAGTCATCACTACACATCATCATTACAGACAGACCTGACAACAGACAGAGAGTCATCACTACACATCATCATTACAGACAGACCTGACAACAGACAGAGAGTCATCACTACACATCATCATTACAGACAGACCTGACAACAGACAGAGAGTCATCACTACACATCATCATTACAGACAGACCTGACAACAGACAGAGAGTCATCACTACACATCATCATTACAGACAGACTTGACAACAGACAGAGAGTCATCACTACACATCATCATTACAGACAGACCTGACAACAGACAGAGAGTCATCACTACACATCATCATTACAGACAGACCTGACAACAGGCAGAGAGTCATCACTACACATCATCATTACAGAGAGACCTGACAACAGACAGAGAGTCATCACTACACATCATCATTACAGAGAGACCTGACAACAGACAGAGAGTCATCACTACACATCATCATTACAGACAGACCTGACAACAGACAGAGAGTCATCACTACACATCATCATTACAGACAGACCTGACAACAGACAGAGAGTCATCACTACACATCATCATTACAGACAGACCTGACCACAGACAGAGAGTCATCACTACACATCATCATTACAGACAGACCTGACCACAGACAGAGAGTCATCACGACACATCATCATTACAGACAGACCTGACCACAGACAGAGAGTCATCACCACACATCATCATTACAGACAGTCCTGACAACAGACAGAGAGTCATCACTACACATCATCATTACAGACAGACCTGACAACAGACAGAGAGTCATCACTACACATCATCATTACAGACAGACCTGACAACAGACAGAGAGTCATCACTACACATCATCATTACAGACAGACCTGACAACAGACAGAGAGTCAACACTACACATCATCATTACAGACAGACCTGACAACAGACAGAGAGTCATCACTACACATCATCATTACAGACAGACCTGACAACAGACAGAGAGTCATCACTACACATCATCATTACAGAGAGTCCTGACAACAGACAGAGAGTCATCACTACACATCATCATTACATACAGAACTGACAACAGACAGAGAGTCATCACGACACATCATCATTACAGACAGACCTGACAACAGACAGAAAATCATCACTACACATCATCATTTCAGACAAACCTGACCACAGACAGAGAGTCATCACTACACATCATCATTACAGAGAGTCCTGACAACAGACAGAGAGTCATCACCACACATCATCATTACAGAGAGTCCTGACAACAGACAGAGAGTCATCACTACACATCATCATTACAGACAGACCTGACCACAGACAGAGAGTCATCACTACACATCATCATTACTGAGAGTCCTGACAACAGACAGAGAGTCATCACTACACATCATCATTACAGAGAGTCCTGACAACAGACAGAGAGTCATCACTACACATCATCATTACAGAGAGTCCTGACAACAGACAGAGAGTCATCACTACACATCATCATTACAGAGAGTCCTGACAACAGACAGAGAGTCATCACTACGCATCATCATTACAGAGAGTCCTGACAACAGACAGAGAGTCATCACTACACATCATCATTACAGAGAGTCCTGACAACAGACAGAGAGTCATCACTACACATCATCATTACAGAGAGTCCTGACAACAGACAGAGAGTCATCACTACACATCATCATTACAGAGAGACCTGACAACAGGCAGAGAGTCATCACTACACATCATCATTACAGAGAGACCTGACAACAGACAGAGAGTCATCACTACACATCATCATTACAGACAGACCTGACAACAGACAGAGAGTCATCACTACACATCATCATTACAGACAGACCTGACAACAGACAGAGAGTCATCACCACACATCATCATTACAGACAGAATTGACAACAGACAGAGAGTCATCACTACACATCATCATTACAGACAGACCTGACAACAGACAGAGAGTCATCACTACACATCATCATTACAGACAGACCTGACAACAGACAGAGAGTCATCACTACACATCATCATTACAGACAGACCTGACAACAGACAGAGAGTCATCACTACACATCATCATTACAGACAGACCTGACAACAGACAGAGAGTCATCACTACACATCATCATTACAGACAGACCTGACAACAGACAGAGAGTCATCACTACACATCATCATTACAGAGAGTCCTGACAACAGACAGAGAGTCATCACTACACATCATCATTACAGAGAGACCTGACAACAGGCAGAGAGTCATCACTACACATCATCATTACAGACAGACCTGACAACAGACAGAGAGTCATCACTACACACCATCATTACAGAGAGTCCTGACAACAGACAGAGAGTCATCACTACACATCATCATTACAGACAGACCTGACCACAGACAGAGAGTCATCACGACACATCATCATTACAGACAGACCTGACCACAGACAGAGAGTCATCACCACACATCATCATTACAGACAGACCTGACAACAGACAGAGAGTCATCACTACACATCATCATTACAGACAGACCTGACAACAGACAGAGAGTCATCACTACACATCATCATTACAGACAGACCTGACAACAGACAGAGAGTCATCACTACACATCATCATTACAGACAGACCTGACAACAGACAGAGAGTCATCACTACACATCATCATTACAGACAGACCTGACAACAGACAGAGAGTCATCACTACACATCATCATTACAGACAGACCTGACAACAGACAGAGAGTCATCACTACACATCATCATTACAGAGAGTCCTGACAACAGACAGAGAGTCATCACTACACATCATCATTACATACAGAACTGACAACAGACAGAGAGTCATCACTACACATCATCATTACATACAGAACTGACAACAGACAGAGAGTCATCACGACACATCATCATTACAGAGAGTCCTGACAACAGACAGAGAGTCATCACTACACATCACCATTACAGAGAGTCCTGACAACAGACAGAGAGTCATCACTACACATCATCATTACAGAGAGTCCTGACAACAGACAGAGAGTCATCACCACACATCATCATTACAGAGAGTCCTGACAACAGACAGAGAGTCATCACTACACATCATCATTACAGACAGACCTGACCACAGACAGAGAGTCATCACTACACATCATCATTACAGAGAGTCCTGACAACAGACAGAGAGTCATCACTACACATCATCATTACAGAGAGTCCTGACAACAGACAGAGAGTCATCACTACACATCATCATTACAGAGAGTCCTGACAACAGACAGAGAGTCATCACTACACATCATCATTACAGAGAGTCCTGACCACAGACAGAGAGTCATCACTACACATCATCATTACAGAGAGTCCTGACAACAGACAGAGAGTCATCACTACACATCATCATTACAGAGCGTCCTGACAACAGACAGAGAGTCATCACTACACATCATCATTACAGAGAGTCCTGACAACAGACAGAGAGTCATCACTACACATCATCATTACAGAGAGAATTGACAACAGACAGAGAGTCATCACTACACATCATCATTACAGACAGACCTGACAACAGACAGAAAATCATCACTACACATCATCATTTCAGACAAACCTGACCACAGACAGAGAGTCATCACTACACATCATCATTACAGAGAGTCCTGACAACAGACAGAGAGTCATCACCACACATCATCATTACAGAGAGTCCTGACAACAGACAGAGAGTCATCACTACACATCATCATTACAGACAGACCTGACCACAGACAGAGAGTCATCACTACACATCATCATTACTGAGAGTCCTGACAACAGACAGAGAGTCATCACTACACATCATCATTACAGAGAGTCCTGACAACAGACAGAGAGTCATCACTACACATCATCATTACAGAGAGTCCTGACAACAGACAGAGAGTCATCACTACACATCATCATTACAGAGAGTCCTGACAACAGACAGAGAGTCATCACTACGCATCATCATTACAGAGAGTCCTGACAACAGACAGAGAGTCATCACTACACATCATCATTACAGAGAGTCCTGACAACAGACAGAGAGTCATCACTACACATCATCATTACAGAGAGTCCTGACAACAGACAGAGAGTCATCACTACACATCATCATTACAGAGAGACCTGACAACAGGCAGAGAGTCATCACTACACATCATCATTACAGAGAGACCTGACAACAGACAGAGAGTCATCACTACACATCATCATTACAGACAGACCTGACAACAGACAGAGAGTCATCACTACACATCATCATTACAGACAGACCTGACAACAGACAGAGAGTCATCACCACACATCATCATTACAGACAGAATTGACAACAGACAGAGAGTCATCACTACACATCATCATTACAGACAGACCTGACAACAGACAGAGAGTCATCACTACACATCATCATTACAGACAGACCTGACAACAGACAGAGAGTCATCACTACACATCATCATTACAGACAGACCTGACAACAGACAGAGAGTCATCACTACACATCATCATTACAGACAGACCTGACAACAGACAGAGAGTCATCACTACACATCATCATTACAGACAGACCTGACAACAGACAGAGAGTCATCACTACACATCATCATTACAGAGAGTCCTGACAACAGACAGAGAGTCATCACTACACATCATCATTACAGAGAGACCTGACAACAGGCAGAGAGTCATCACTACACATCATCATTACAGACAGACCTGACAACAGACAGAGAGTCATCACTACACACCATCATTACAGAGAGTCCTGACAACAGACAGAGAGTCATCACTACACATCATCATTACAGACAGACCTGACCACAGACAGAGAGTCATCACGACACATCATCATTACAGACAGACCTGACCACAGACAGAGAGTCATCACCACACATCATCATTACAGACAGACCTGACAACAGACAGAGAGTCATCACTACACATCATCATTACAGACAGACCTGACAACAGACAGAGAGTCATCACTACACATCATCATTACAGACAGACCTGACAACAGACAGAGAGTCATCACTACACATCATCATTACAGACAGACCTGACAACAGACAGAGAGTCATCACTACACATCATCATTACAGACAGACCTGACAACAGACAGAGAGTCATCACTACACATCATCATTACAGACAGACCTGACAACAGACAGAGAGTCATCACTACACATCATCATTACAGAGAGTCCTGACAACAGACAGAGAGTCATCACTACACATCATCATTACATACAGAACTGACAACAGACAGAGAGTCATCACTACACATCATCATTACATACAGAACTGACAACAGACAGAGAGTCATCACGACACATCATCATTACAGAGAGTCCTGACAACAGACAGAGAGTCATCACTACACATCACCATTACAGAGAGTCCTGACAACAGACAGAGAGTCATCACTACACATCATCATTACAGAGAGTCCTGACAACAGACAGAGAGTCATCACCACACATCATCATTACAGAGAGTCCTGACAACAGACAGAGAGTCATCACTACACATCATCATTACAGACAGACCTGACCACAGACAGAGAGTCATCACTACACATCATCATTACAGAGAGTCCTGACAACAGACAGAGAGTCATCACTACACATCATCATTACAGAGAGTCCTGACAACAGACAGAGAGTCATCACTACACATCATCATTACAGAGAGTCCTGACAACAGACAGAGAGTCATCACTACACATCATCATTACAGAGAGTCCTGACCACAGACAGAGAGTCATCACTACACATCATCATTACAGAGAGTCCTGACAACAGACAGAGAGTCATCACTACACATCATCATTACAGAGCGTCCTGACAACAGACAGAGAGTCATCACTACACATCATCATTACAGAGAGTCCTGACAACAGACAGAGAGTCATCACTACACATCATCATTACAGAGAGACCTGACAACAGGCAGAGAGTCATCACTACACATCATCATTACAGAGAGACCTGACAACAGGCAGAGAGTCATCACGACACATCATCATTACAGACAGACCTGACAACAGACAGAGAGTCATCACCACACATCATCATTACAGACAGACCTGACAACAGACAGAGAGTCATCACCACACATCATCATTACAGACAGACCTGACAACAGACAGAGAGTCATCACCACACATCATCATTACAGACAGACCTGACAACAGACAGAGAGTCATCACTACACATCATCATTACAGACAGACCTGACAACAGACAGAGAGTCATCACTACACATCATCATTACAGACAGACCTGACAACAGACAGAGAGTCATCACTACACATCATCATTACAGACAGACCTGACAACAGACAGAGAGTCATCACTACACATCATCATTACAGACAGTCCTGACAACAGACAGAGAGTCATCACTACACATCATCATTACAGAGAGTCCTGACAACAGACAGAGAGTCATCACCACACATCATCATTACAGACAGACCTGACAACAGACAGAGAGTCATCACTACACATCATCATTACAGACAGACCTGACAACAGACAGAGAGTCATCACTACACATCATCATTACAGAGAGTCCTGACAACAGACAGAGAGTCATCACTACACATCATCATTACAGAGAGACCTGACAACAGGCAGAGAGTCATCACTACACATCATCATTACAGACAGACCTGACAACAGACAGAGAGTCATCACTACACATCATCATTACAGACAGACCTGACAACAGACAGAGAGTCATCACTACACATCATCATTACAGACAGACCTGACAACAGACAGAGAGTCATCACCACACATCATCATTACAGACAGACCTGACAACAGACAGAGAGTCATCACTACACATCATCATTACAGACAGACCTGACAACAGACAGAGAGTCATCACTACACATCATCATTACAGACAGACCTGACAACAGACAGAGAGTCATCACTACACATCATCATTACAGACAGACCTGACAACAGACAGAGAGTCATCACTACACATCATCATTACAGACAGACCTGACAACAGACAGAGAGTCATCACTACACATCATCATTACAGACAGACCTGACAACAGACAGAGAGTCATCACTACACATCATCATTACAGAGAGTCCTGACAACAGACAGAGAGTCATCACTACACATCATCATTACATACAGAACTGAGAACAGACAGAGAGTCATCACGACACATCATCATTACAGACAGACCTGACAACAGACAGAGAGTCATCACTACACATCATCATTTCAGACAAACCTGACCACAGACAGAGAGTCATCACTACACATCATCATTACAGACAGACCTGACCACAGACAGAGAGTCATCACCACACATCATCATTACAGAGAGTCCTGACAACAGACAGAGAGTCATCACCACACATCATCATTACAGACAGACCTGACCACAGACAGAGAGTCATCACCACACATCATCATTACAGAGAGTCCTGACCACAGACAGAGAGTCATCACCACACATCATCATTACAGACAGACCTGACCACAGACAGAGAGTCATCACAACACATCATCATTACAGACAGACCTGACCACAGACAGAGAGTCATCACCACACATCATCATTACAGACAGACCTGACAACAGACAGAGAGTCATCACTACACATCATCATTACAGACAGACCTGACAACAGACAGAGAGTCATCACTACACATCATCATTACAGACAGACCTGACAACAGACAGAGAGTCATCACTACACATCATCATTACAGACAGACCTGACAACAGACAGAGAGTCATCACTACACATCATCATTACAGACAGACCTGACCACAGGCAGAGAGTCATCACTACACATCATCATTACAGACAGACCTGACAACAGACAGAGAGTCATCACTACACATCATCATTACAGACAGACCTGACAACAGACAGAGAGTCATCACTACACATCATCATTACAGACAGACCTGACAACAGACAGAGAGTCATCACTACACATCATCATTACAGACAGACCTGACAACAGACAGAGAGTCATCACTACACATCATCATTACAGACAGACCTGACAACAGACAGAGAGTCATCACTACACATCATCATTACAGACAGACCTGACAACAGACAGAGAGTCATCACTACACATCATCATTACAGACAGACCTGACAACAGACAGAGAGTCATCACTACACATCATCATTACAGACAGACCTGACAACAGACAGAGAGTCATCACTACACATCATCATTACAGAGAGACCTGACAACAGACAGAGAGTCATCACTACACATCATCATTACAGACAGACCTAACAACAGACAGAGAGTCATCACTACACATCATCATTACAGACAGACCTAACAACAGACAGAGAGTCATCACTGCACATCATCATTACAGACAGACCTGACAACAGACAGAGAGTCATCACTACACATCATCATTACAGACAGACCTAACAACAGACAGAGAGTCATCACTACACATCATCATTACAGACAGACCTGACAACAGACAGAGAGTCATCACTACACATCATCATTACAGACAGACCTGACAACAGACAGAGAGTCATCACTACACATCATCATTACAGACAGACCTGACCACAGACAGAGAGTCATCACTACACATCATCATTACAGACAGACCTGACCACAGACAGAGAGTCATCACGACACATCATCATTACAGACAGACCTGACCACAGACAGAGAGTCATCACCACACATCATCATTACAGACAGACCTGACAACAGACAGAGAGTCATCACTACACATCATCATTACAGACAGACCTGACAACAGGCAGAGAGTCATCACTACACATCATCATTACAGACAGACAACAGACAGAGAGTCATCACTACACATCATCATTACAGACAGACCTGACAACAGACAGAGAGTCATCATTACACATCATCATTTCAGACAAACCTGACCACAGACAGAGAGTCATCACCACACATCATCATTACAGACAGACCTGACAACAGACAGAGAGTCATCATTACACATCATCATTACAGACAGACCTGACAACAGACAGAGAGTCATCATTACACATCATCATTACAGAGAGCGTATTGCCGGCACACATCTCTGGCAGGTCCGCGCTAAGAGTGGGCTGCTGGACATGACCTTGTACTGGGACAGCTGTCTCTCAGGTCCGACCCATCACTTATAAGCCTGGTGGGGTTGCCAGTGACTCGGGCCCCGCTCTAATTGACTGCGACTGAGACAGAATTGTCACTTCCTTCGTGAACCAGCAGTCCGTAGTGCCAGCGACGATTCCATCCTGGAAGTCATGTGCCATGGTTCCTAGATGTTTCCCTGAACAAGGCCATGAGCTCGCCGAGCTATCCCCCTGATGAAGGGGGCATGGGGTCCGGGTCCATGTTGCATATTTCGCCAGGATTGACGCTCTCTGTCACTTGGGCTCTTCTTCATGAACCTGGACATCTTCTCTCTGAGCCAGGTCAGTTAGGGTGGAGACTATTGGCCTGAGATATTGGCATCAATTGGCATCTACTGGCATCAGATTAACAATTTTCCTGAATGCAGAAGAGTTCCCTCTCTGTCTTGTCTGCTTTGTATGCGTGAGATTGAGCACTTGCGGGTTTGTCCGGTGGGCTATGCTTCTTAGAAACCCAGCGACTTACCTACAACACATCATTTCAAGGGGGTGACAATTAAAACATAAGAAGGCCTGTAACACGTGGTGTTGTGGAGGGTTTCACAGGGAGACTGAGCACCTGTAGATGGGTCCGTTGTGCTACATACACTTAACTAAAAAAAGACAGGTTGTAAATAGTAGGGTTTTTTGTTTTTTTGCTTCGAAAATTGGTCCTTAACCCCTTTAAAGGACTGTGAAAGATTCGTGATTAATCTGGATCTCATCTCATCTCATCATGGTCCTCTTGTACCTTGCGGTGTTGAGGTGAAGTATAAACATCGTGAGAGTGCCCGATTATGGGCTTCATATATCGATATTCCCATGGACTCTGCTATTCCCTCCGTCCAACGTTTACGTGGTCGGCCTCTTCCTCTGTTTCCATCTAGTCTGTACATCATTGCTTGTTGTGGTATGCTGTTGACTGGTAACCTACTTGCATGGCCAAACCATTTGACTTGCTGCTTTCTAATAAAATCTAGTGCTGCTATAACCCCCACTTTAGTCCTGATTTCTTCATTTCTGATCTTATCTCTTCTTGATACATTGAGTATTCTTCTCAGGAACCTCATTTCTGTTGTTGTGATTTTTCTTTTCTCTTTTTCTGTCTTTGTCCAGGTTTGGCATTGGTAGCATAGAGTTGTTAGGAAGATTGTGTTGTAAAGTGCTTTCTTAGTAGTTACTGATACATGTTTGTTCTTTAGTATTGGTGCCATTTGTTCAATGAGTTGATTTGCCTTATTGCACCTATTTTCGATCTCGTCTTCTGATCTGCCATTTGATGATATGATTCTTCCTAGGTACTTGAAACTCTTCACTTGTTTCAAGGGATGTTCGTTTAGGTGAATTGTTGCTGTTTGTTCTTCTTTAGTTTAGTCATTACCTCTGTTTTGCTTGTGCTAATTTTCATGTTATGTTCCCTACACATTTCGTTTAGACTATTCATGTGGTCTTGGAATTCAGCTTCTGATTTTGCTATTAGCGCTTGGTCGTCCGCAAAAAGGAGTTCTCTAATGGTTAGATTTACAGATGGTTCTTCTGTGTTCTCATCATGTGGTATTCTTGCTGTCACTGCTTGGCTGGTTTCTTTACATATGTTATGAACAAGAGAGGGGACAGGACACAACCTTGTTGTACTCCAGATCTTATGGTGAAGGGTTCTGAGTGTCCTCCAGTTCCTCTCACTATGCATTTACTGTTGTTGTATAAACTTCTACATAGGTTTGTTAGATGTTTACTCACTCCATATTGTTTAAGGATTTCCCACAACTTGTTTCTATCTACTCTATCGAATGCCTTTTTTTGGTCGACAAAGACTAAGTAGAGTGTTTCATTGAATTCGATTGATTTTTCTATAAGTTGTCTAAGAGCAAAAATTGTATCTGTGCATCCTTTGTTTTTCCTAAATCCAAGTTGTGTTTCGCTTAGCTGGGGTTCTAAAGTAGTTCGTAATCTTTTTTCAAGAATTTTGCAAAATATTTTCCCAGTATGACTCAACAGTGAAATGCCTCTATATTGTATGCAGTCTCTTTTGCTGCCTTTGTTTTTCCAAATTGGGACAATTATGGCATTTCCCCAATCTTGTGGTGTCTGTTGTTCTACCCAAATATGATTGAATAGTCTATGTAGCCAAGCTAAGTCTAATGCTCCTCAAGGCGAAGACACGAGTTATTTATTTAGTGGAAACAGTCTGGGCGAGCTTTTCCCGTAGTTGCAAGATCCAACCACGCTTGGACATGTCTACCAGGGCTTGGCATGAGTTGGTCGAGAGACCTATGTTGCCCCTCTGCTGTGTGTCCACCGTGACGAGGTAGAGGGGCTTGCGCGTCCTAATGACCCCAAGAGCTATGCCGACGGTAGCACAGCTACTGGTAGGGCCACCCATGTCGGACAGGTCAAGGGAGAGGGACCAGACGAAGAGACACACAAACCTGCTGCCTTGTAGGTAGACTGGGGACAGTCAAAGGCTAGGGAAAGCACCCCGAATACATGCTTGTCGAAATCGGATGTACTGAGCCACAGGCTTGACAAAGCAGTGCAACGTAAAACCTGCTGCCTTGTAGGTAGACTGGGGACAGTCAAAGGCTAGGGAAAGCATCCCGAATAAATGCTTATCGAAATCGGATGTACTGAGCCACAGGCTTGACAAAGCAGTGCAACGTAACTTAATTCATGATGTCACAAATCAAAATTAATCGTTATGGTGCTAATCCCGTGAAGTCCCATCAGGCGGCGATAGTGCCGGGCCCCCTGCCTCGAGGGGGTCCACCCATGACTACTGGTGGTCACCTTCCCCTGTGCTGTGGAGTCAAGGCACAGAGGAGTAGGTTAAGAGCTATTGACCAAATACCCCGGACACTCAACATACTACAGTGGAATGCCAAAGGAGTTTACAAGAAGAAAGACTCCCTAACACAGCGTCTTCATAAAGATAGAATAGATGTGGCATGCATTCAAGAGACACACCTCAACGCCAATCACAAATTCTCAGTCAGAGGATATCAGGCCACACGTTTCGACCGCGAAGGACACAAAGGAGGAGTTCTAATACTTACACGAAATACAATACCTTGCAGCGAAGTATCTGTGATCTCAGACAACCAAATGGAAATTATAGGTGTTGATATAATGATAAAGGACGTGAAAATAAGAATCTACAATCTGTATAGCCCAGCAGATAAGGACCTTACACTCTCAAACATGAAAATAACTGGCACAAACTGCATTATTGTAGGAGACTTTAATAGCCGTTCAGAAAGATGGGGATACCCAGATACTGACAAAAGAGGAGATGAATTGGAGGACTGGGAAATAGACTCAAATCTCCATCTACTCAACAAAGCGGATGACACACCGAGCTTCTACTCCAGAAGATAGCTTACCACTTCTACTCCAGACTTAGCTTTCTGCACAGGAGACATCCTCCACAAAATCGATCGCCATGTGCTGGACCAATTAGCAGGTAGTGACCACAGACCAATCAAGCTTGTAATGAATATGGAGTATGTTCCACAGGAGCAAAAGCCCTTGCCCCGCTGGAATTACAAACGAGCAGATTGGGACAGATTTGCCATACTAACAGACAAATATTGTGAAAACATAAATACACGATATGGCTTCATAAAGCAAATGGTGGAAAGTCTAAACAGAGCGATAATACAGGCAGCCACAGAGTCCATTCCTAGAGGAGCGAGGAAAAATTACAAACCATACTGGACTGAAGAACTACAAAGTTTGGAGGACAAAGTTGAAGATGCCAGGAAGACAGCAGAGAGAGAACAAACAATTGAAGCGAACATCTCTCTCAAAGCCATCTCAGCAAAATATAAAAGAACAGTAAATCAAACAACAAGAGATTGTTGGAGGGAAAAAACAGAAAACCTGAATTTTGACAGGGATGGAAACAAACTATGGAAACTAGTGAAAGCCATGAACAATGAAGGACCTAGAAACAAACAAATAACAATTAAACAAGGAAATGCCTTGCTTACAGGGAAAAAGGCTGCAAATGCACTAATGGAACACTATGCAAATGCAAACCACATTGATATTACAACCGAACAGAAGAAAGCAATCAAAGACAAACAGATACATCATAGAAATACCGAGACAGCAGCAGAATATATGATGGCAAATCTAACAATGGAAGAAATGGAACAGGCAATGAATACCCTAAAAAAGAAGAAATCACCAGGAAAGGATGGAATCACAAATGAAATGCTAATAGGACTAGGCACCAAGGCAAAGAAGAAACTACTAGCAGTCCTAAATAACAGCTGGAAGAGAGGAATAGTCCCACAGGCATGGAAGGAAGCTATACTAATACCAGTCCCAAAGAAAGGAAAAGACCTGGAAGAACCAAATGGCTATCGACCTATCAGTCTACTTAGCTGTGTAGGAAAATTAATGGAACACATTATCAATGGCAGGCTAACATGGCATCTGGAAGAAAACAAACTCTTAACACCACACCAAGCAGGATTCAGAAAGTACAGATCCACTGAAGATCAAATAACCTATATAGCTCAGGAAATAGAGGATGCCTTCCAAGAGAAAAAGCACACACTAGCAGTCTGGGTAGATTTAGAAAAAGCATTTGATAAAGTATGGAAGGAAGGACTGAAAGTAAAACTGCAAAAAATGCATGTTTGTGGAAAAATGTATAAATGGATCAGCCACTACCTTGAGAACAGAACTGCCAGGACAAAAGTACAAGGACAAACAAGCAAAATGATGCTGTTGGAGCAAGGTGTCCCCCAAGGAGGGGTTCTTTCACCAACATTATTCCTAGCATATATAAATGACATCACAGAAAATTTTCCAGCCAGAGTACACACATCCTCCTTTGCAGATGACCTAGCCATATGGACATCTGAAGAATATATTAGTACAGCTAACAGCAGAATACAGCAAGCCTTATTAGCGCTAGAGGACTGGTCAAAATCATGGCTAGTGAAGATAAGTGAGGAGAAAACAACATGCACAGTGTTCTCCCTCTCAAATAAAACTCAGCAACCTAAGCTGGTATTGAATGGAAAAATATTGCGCCATGAAGAAAATCCAAACTATCTAGGAGTCACCTTTGATCGTCGCCTGACATGGAAGACACAGGTTGAGAAAAATCGAACAAGAGCAAGGCAGAGAATGGCAATCATGAAAAAGCTTGCTGGTACAACGTGGGGAGCAGATGAGAAAGTTCTCAAGAAGTTATATACTGGACGGGTGAGGCCAGTACTGGAATATGGCATTGCAGCTTGGGCAACAGCAGCTAAGTCAAACTTTAACAAAATAAGTAGAGTCCAAAACCAACGAATGCGAATCATAACTGGAAGCCTGAAGACAACGCCTATTAATGAACTAGAAAAGATCACTTGTTTACAACCAATGCAGGATAGAAGAGATAGCAGAGCCCAGCAACAAGCAGAAAAATTTAGAAGATTGACAAACCACCCTATGTACAAAAGATTTAATGGGTTTGGAAAGGGAAGACTGAAGCGTAGCAACTTTGTAGAAACTGCAAAACGAAGGATTAGTGCAGATCCTATACTTAACATATCAACAGTCAAGCCCATTTACAATGCACACAAGTTCCCAGCTTGGAGACAGCAGCAACTGCCTGAGATGATAGAAAACATTCCTGGTATTGAGAAAAAGAACACTCAGCATGAAACCGAAAGAAGAGAAATAACCCTAAACTACATAAAAGAACATTATCCAAGCAGGAATTGGACCCATGCATATACAGATGGATCAGCCAAAAATTCAATAGAGCATGGAGGAGGAGGAATTCTCCTAAATTTAAAAAATGGAGTGAAAAAAAACACATTCAATGGCAACTGGAAAATTTTCAAGTAACTTCAAAGCGGAGGTAGAGGCTCTGAAAACTGCAGCAGAAATGCTCCTGATGGAGGAAAATAAAGAGAAGCAAATAGCTATCTTCACAGATGCAAAGTCAGCTGTCTCAATACTGAATAGCAATAACAGCACAGAACTAGCTGACCTAAGAGCAGCACTCCATGGTCTATGCCAGAAATCCAAAAAAGTTGTAATACAGTGGATCCCATCACATTGCAGTATACCTGGAAACGAAGAGGCTGACAGACTGGCAAAAGAGGGCGGACGACTACCACAGCCTGATATAGACATAACCTATAATGAGGCAAAGAGGTTGATAAAAAAAGCACTTATAGAACCAAATGGGAATCAGAGCATCCAGGCCATCAGAAGGATGATGCATATTACAAACTCGACCGAAGAGAACAAGTAGCAATCTTCAGACTCCGCACAGGACATAACAGGCTGAAATACCACTTGTTCAATAAACTAAAGATAGGAGATACCGACGAATGTAATTGTAGAACTGGAAAAAATGACAGCTAACCATTTGCTGCAGGATTGCCCAACGTATGCAGAACAGAGAAAGATATTTTGGCCTACACCTGCTTCATTTGAGGACAAGCTCTATGGAGATATCAACAAGCTCAAGTTGACCGCAGCTTACTTTAACTACATACAGGTTGACATTTAAAGGTGCATGAAGACCCAGAGGCATGAAATGGAATATTGCTTGGATAGCAAATCCATTATGTGGAAAGTCCAAATCGAAAGCTCGCTGTGTGGGCTTCATAAAAGGTGGAAAAGTGTCCTAGTGGCACGAAATGGAATATTGCTTGGATAGCAAATCCATTACGTGGAAAGTCTGAATCAAAAGCCCACTGTGTGGGCTTCATAAAAGGTGGAAAAGTGTCCTAGTGGCACGAAATGAAATATTGCTTGGATAGCAAATCCATTACATGGAAATTCCGAATCGAAAGCTCACTGTGTGGATGTCATCTGCAGACTGCATACTTCTGGTTTCCGGAAGAACAGCCTATGGTGAACGGAAGGCCCAATATACGGAAGTGAAGCTAAGCAGCCATGTGCAGGACGTGACGATTCCTTGGGTGAGCCCAGTACCAGAGCGCTATGTATCGGCTCTGCAAGTATGGAAGCCTCCTTGGATGGCGGGGAATGCCCATGGTCTGCCCCTGCCTTCCCTTGGGGGCTGACCAGGATCTTTGGCTGTTCTATATGGGCCAGCTGGGATGGGGGATAACACCACAACAGTGAGATTCAAAAGTCCTAAGAAACCCCCGTGAAGGTTAAGCCGGTCAACAAATGCCCGCAGAAGTCGGATGTGTCGGCCTAACGGCACAAGAACGCAGCTCTGCTGTAAACAGGCACAAAGCAATCACATCCGGAAAAAAAAACTCCGGATGAACGCAGAAGAAGAAGAAGACGACCTATATTGACTTAAGTTGCTCGAGAGACCTATGTTGGCATGAGTTGGTCGAGAGACATATGTTGGCATGAGTTGGTCGAGAGACCACTGTTCCATGTTGAGTTGACAGGCAGAAGAGGAGTAGGTGGTGGTGGATCAGCCTGAGCGCAGCGGCTAGCGCGCTTGTCTGCCAGCCCGGTAGTCAGGTGGTGGAATCCTGATTAAGACGGGTCTTACGAAATGAGACGAGCTCCTATGTTAACCCAGGTACCAATAAATGCCTTGGGAAGTAAACACGACTAATGTGATAGTTAAGACATCATACAGTGGGTGTCCATTGGTCTGTAAAAATAGGGACCTACCATCATATAGCCAATACGCCCCAAGGTGAGAAAAACGGTCCTTTACTTTTTTTAAATACAAAATCTGATTAAAGTCGAGGTTTTCGACTCCCAGGTCGACCCAGATAAAATGGATATCAGAATATGTACTGGGAAGTAAAGACGACATATTTGATATAGACTACGTGACCCAGTGAGTACCAGTTGGTCTATCAAAATGGGAGCTAGCACAACATAGATATCAAGGCGGGAGACGCGTTCTGCTGCTGCTATTGACATGCGTGGCTCACATATCTATGTGGGTGTCCAAGTGCTGCTGCTTACATGCGTGGCTCACATATCTGTGTGGATATCCAAGTGCATCTGCTGACACTCGTGGCTCACATATCTGTGTGGGTGTCCAAATAATACTGCTGCTTGTATACGTGGCTCACATATCTATGTGGGTGTCCAAGTGCTGCTACTTATATGCGTGGCTCACATATCTGTGTGGATGTCCAAGTGCTGCTACTTACATGTGTGGCTCACATATCTGTGTGGTTGTCCAAGTGCTGCTGCTTACATGCGTGGCTCACATATATGTGTGGATGTCCAAGTGCTGCTGCTGACACTCGTGGCTCACATATCTGTGTGGGTGTCCAAGTGCTGCTGCTTACATGTGTGGCTCACATATCTGTGTGGATGTCCAAGTGCTGCTGCTTACATGTGTGGCTCACATATCTGTGTGGATGTCCAAGTGCTGCTGCTTACATGTGTGGCTCACATATCTGTGTGGATGTCCAAGTGCTGCTGCTTACATGTGTGGCTCACATATCTGTGTGGATGTCCAAGTGCTGCTGCTTACATGTGTGGCTCACATATCTGTGTGGATGTCCAAGTGCTGCTGCTTACATGTGTGGCTCACATATCTGTGTGGATGTCCAAGTGCTGCTGCTTACATGTGTGGCTCACATATCTGTGTGGATGTCCAAGTGCTGCTGCTTACATGTGTGGCTCACATATCTGTGTGGATGTCCAAGTGCTGCTGCTTACATGTGTGGCTCACATATCTGTGTGGATGTCCAAGTGCTGCTACTTACATGTGTGGCTCACATATCTGTGTGGATGTCCAAGTGCTGCTGCTGACACTCGTGGCTCACATATTTGTGTGGGTGTCCAAGTGCTGCTGCTTACATGTGTGGCTCACATATCTGTGTGGATGTCCAAGTGCTGCTGCTTACATGTGTGGCTCACATATCTGTGTGGATGTCCAAGTGCTGCTGCTGACACTCGTGGCTCACATATTTGTGTGGGTGTCCAAGTGCTGCTGCTTACATGCGTGGCTCACATATCTGTGTGGATGTCCAAGTGCTGCTGCTTACATGTGTGGCTCACATATCTGTGTGGATGTCCAAGTGCTGCTGCTTACATGTGTGGCTCACATATCTGTGTGGATGTCCAAGTGCTGCTGCTTACATGTGTGGCTCACATATCTGTGTGGATGTCCAAGTGCTGCTGCTTACATGTGTGGCTCACATATATGTGTGGATGTCCAAGTGCTGCTGCTGACACTCGTGGCTCACATATCTGTGTGGATGTCCAAGTGCTGCTGCTGACACTCGTGGCTCACATATCTGTGTGGGTATCCAAGTGCTGCTGCTTACATGTGTGGCTCACATATCTGTGTGGATGTCCAAGTGCTGCTGCTTACATGTGTGGCTCACATATCTGTGTGGATGTCCAAGTGCTGCTGCTTACATGTGTGGCTCACATATCTGTGTGGATGTCCAAGTGCTGCTGCTTACATGTGTGGCTCACATATCTGTGTGGATGTCCAAGTGCTGCTGCTTACATGTGTGGCTCACATATCTGTGTGGATGTCCAAGTGCTGCTACTTACATGTGTGGCTCACATATCTGTGTGGATGTCCAAGTGCTGCTGCTGACACTCGTGGCTCACATATTTGTGTGGGTGTCCAAGTGCTGCTGCTTACATGTGTCGCTCACATATCTGTGTGGATGTCCAAGTGCTGCTGCTTACATGCGTGGCTCACATATCTGTGTGGATATCCAAGTGCATCTGCTGACACTCGTGGCTCACATATCTGTGTGGGTGTCCAAATACTACTGCTGCTTGTATACGTGGCTCACATATCTATGTGGGTGTCCAAGTGCTGCTACTTATATGCGTGGCTCACATATCTGTGTGGATGTCCAAGTGCTGCTACTTACATGTGTGGCTCACATATCTGTGTGGATGTCCAAGTGCTGCTGCTTACATGCGTGGGTCACATATATGTGTGGATGTCCAAGTGCTGCTGCTGACACTCGTGGCTCACATATCTGTGTGGGTGTCCAAGTGCTGCTGCTTACATGTGTGGCTCACATATCTGTGTGGATGTCCAAGTGCTGCTGCTTACATGTGTGGCTCACATATCTGTGTGGATGTCCAAGTGCTGCTGCTTACATGTGTGGCTCACATATCTGTGTGGATGTCCAAGTGCTGCTGCTTACATGTGTGGCTCACATATCTGTGTGGATGTCCAAGTGCTGCTGCTTACATGCGTGGCTCACATATCTGTGTGGATGTCCAAGTGCTGCTGCTTACATGTGTGGCTCACATATCTGTGTGGATGTCCAAGTGCTGCTGCTTACATGTGTGGCTCACATATCTGTGTGGATGTCCAAGTGCTGCTACTTACATGTGTGGCTCACATATCTGTGTGGGTGTCCAAGTGCTGCTGCTTACATGTGTGGCTCACATATCTGTGTGGATGTCCAAGTGCTGCTGCTTACATGTGTGGCTCACATATCTGTGTGGATGTCCAAGTGCTGCTGCTTACATGTGTGGCTCACATATCTGTGTGGATGTCCAAGTGCTGCTGCTTACATGTGTGGCTCACATATCTGTGTGGATGTCCAAGTGCTGCTGCTTACATGTGTGGCTCACATATCGGTGTGGATGTCCAAGTGCTGCTACTTACATGTGTGGGTCACATATCTGTGTGGATGTCCAAGTGCTGCTGCTGACACTCGTGGCTCACATATTTGTGTGGGTGTCCAAGTTCTGCTGCTTACATGTGTGGCTCACATATCTGTGTGGATGTCCAAGTGCTGCTACTTACATGTGTGGCTCACATATCTGTGTGGATGTCCAAGTGCTGCTGCTGACACTCGTGGCTCACATATCTGTGTGGGTGTCCAAGTGCTGCTGCTTACATGTGTGGCTCACATATCTGTGTGGATGTCCAAGTGCTGCTGATTACATGTGTGGCTCACATATCTGTGTGGATGTCCAAGTGCTGCTGCTTACATGTGTGGCTCACATATATGTGTGGATGTCCAAGTGCTGCTGCTTACATGCGTGGCTCACATATCTGTGTGGATATCCAAGTGCATCTGCTGACACTCGTGGCTCACATATCTGTGTGGGTGTCCAAATACTACTGCTGCTTGTATACGTGGCTCACATATCTATGTGGGTGTCCAAGTGCTGCTACTTATATGCGTGGCTCACATATATGTGTGGGTGTCCAAGTGCTGCTGCTTACATGTGTGGCTCACATATCTGTGTGGATGTCCAAGTGCTGCTGCTTACATGTGTGGCTCACATATCTGTGTGGATGTCCAAGTGCTGCTGCTTACATGTGTGGCTCACATATCTGTGTGGATGTCCAAGTGCTGCTACTTACATGTGTGGCTCACATATCTGTGTGGGTGTCCAAGTGCTGCTGCTTACATGTGTGGCTCACATATCTGTGTGGATGTCCAAGTGCTGCTGCTTACATGTGTGGCTCACATATCTGTGTGGATGTCCAAGTGCTGCTGCTTACATGTGTGGCTCACATATCTGTGTGGATGTCCAAGTGCTGCTGCTTACATGTGTGGCTCACATATCTGTGTGGATGTCCAAGTGCTGCTGCTTACATGTGTGGCTCACATATCTGTGTGGATGTCCAAGTGCTGCTGCTTACATGTGTGGCTCACATATCTGTGTGGATGTCCAAGTGCTGCTGCTTACATGTGTGGCTCACATATCTGTGTGGATGTCCAAGTGCTGCTGCTTACATGTGTGGCTCACATATCTGTGTGGATGTCCAAGTGCTGCTACTTACATGTGTGGCTCACATATCTGTGTGGATGTCCAAGTGCTGCTGCTGACACTCGTGGCTCACATATTTGTGTGGGTGTCCAAGTGCTGCTGCTTACATGTGTGGCTCACATATCTGTGTGGATGTCCAAGTGCTGCTGCTTACATGTGTGGCTCACATATCTGTGTGGATGTCCAAGTGCTGCTGCTGACACTCGTGGCTCACATATTTGTGTGGGTGTCCAAGTGCTGCTGCTTACATGCGTGGCTCACATATCTGTGTGGATGTCCAAGTGCTGCTGCTTACATGTGTGGCTCACATATCTGTGTGGATGTCCAAGTGCTGCTGCTTACATGTGTGGCTCACATATCTGTGTGGATGTCCAAGTGCTGCTGCTTACATGTGTGGCTCACATATCTGTGTGGATGTCCAAGTGCTGCTGCTTACATGTGTGGCTCACATATATGTGTGGATGTCCAAGTGCTGCTGCTGACACTCGTGGCTCACATATCTGTGTGGATGTCCAAGTGCTGCTGCTGACACTCGTGGCTCACATATCTGTGTGGGTATCCAAGTGCTGCTGCTTACATGTGTGGCTCACATATCTGTGTGGATGTCCAAGTGCTGCTGCTTACATGTGTGGCTCACATATCTGTGTGGATGTCCAAGTGCTGCTGCTTACATGTGTGGCTCACATATCTGTGTGGATGTCCAAGTGCTGCTGCTTACATGTGTGGCTCACATATCTGTGTGGATGTCCAAGTGCTGCTGCTTACATGTGTGGCTCACATATCTGTGTGGATGTCCAAGTGCTGCTACTTACATGTGTGGCTCACATATCTGTGTGGATGTCCAAGTGCTGCTGCTGACACTCGTGGCTCACATATTTGTGTGGGTGTCCAAGTGCTGCTGCTTACATGTGTCGCTCACATATCTGTGTGGATGTCCAAGTGCTGCTGCTTACATGCGTGGCTCACATATCTGTGTGGATATCCAAGTGCATCTGCTGACACTCGTGGCTCACATATCTGTGTGGGTGTCCAAATACTACTGCTGCTTGTATACGTGGCTCACATATCTATGTGGGTGTCCAAGTGCTGCTACTTATATGCGTGGCTCACATATCTGTGTGGATGTCCAAGTGCTGCTACTTACATGTGTGGCTCACATATCTGTGTGGATGTCCAAGTGCTGCTGCTTACATGCGTGGGTCACATATATGTGTGGATGTCCAAGTGCTGCTGCTGACACTCGTGGCTCACATATCTGTGTGGGTGTCCAAGTGCTGCTGCTTACATGTGTGGCTCACATATCTGTGTGGATGTCCAAGTGCTGCTGCTTACATGTGTGGCTCACATATCTGTGTGGATGTCCAAGTGCTGCTGCTTACATGTGTGGCTCACATATCTGTGTGGATGTCCAAGTGCTGCTGCTTACATGCGTGGCTCACATATCTGTGTGGATGTCCAAGTGCTGCTGCTTACATGCGTGGCTCACATATCTGTGTGGATGTCCAAGTGCTGCTGCTTACATGTGTGGCTCACATATCTGTGTGGATGTCCAAGTGCTGCTGCTTACATGTGTGGCTCACATATCTGTGTGGATGTCCAAGTGCTGCTACTTACATGTGTGGCTCACATATCTGTGTGGGTGTCCAAGTGCTGCTGCTTACATGTGTGGCTCACATATCTGTGTGGATGTCCAAGTGCTGCTGCTTACATGTGTGGCTCACATATCTGTGTGGATGTCCAAGTGCTGCTGCTTACATGTGTGGCTCACATATCTGTGTGGATGTCCAAGTGCTGCTGCTTACATGTGTGGCTCACATATCTGTGTGGATGTCCAAGTGCTGCTGCTTACATGTGTGGCTCACATATCGGTGTGGATGTCCAAGTGCTGCTACTTACATGTGTGGGTCACATATCTGTGTGGATGTCCAAGTGCTGCTGCTGACACTCGTGGCTCACATATTTGTGTGGGTGTCCAAGTTCTGCTGCTTACATGTGTGGCTCACATATCTGTGTGGATGTCCAAGTGCTGCTACTTACATGTGTGGCTCACATATCTGTGTGGATGTCCAAGTGCTGCTGCTGACACTCGTGGCTCACATATCTGTGTGGGTGTCCAAGTGCTGCTGCTTACATGTGTGGCTCACATATCTGTGTGGATGTCCAAGTGCTGCTGATTACATGTGTGGCTCACATATCTGTGTGGATGTCCAAGTGCTGCTGCTTACATGTGTGGCTCACATATATGTGTGGATGTCCAAGTGCTGCTGCTTACATGCGTGGCTCACATATCTGTGTGGATATCCAAGTGCATCTGCTGACACTCGTGGCTCACATATCTGTGTGGGTGTCCAAATACTACTGCTGCTTGTATACGTGGCTCACATATCTATGTGGGTGTCCAAGTGCTGCTACTTATATGCGTGGCTCACATATATGTGTGGGTGTCCAAGTGCTGCTGCTTACATGTGTGGCTCACATATCTGTGTGGATGTCCAAGTGCTGCTGCTTACATGTGTGGCTCACATATCTGTGTGGATGTCCAAGTGCTGCTGCTTACATGTGTGGCTCACATATCTGTGTGGATGTCCAAGTGCTGCTACTTACATGTGTGGCTCACATATCTGTGTGGGTGTCCAAGTGCTGCTGCTTACATGTGTGGCTCACATATCTGTGTGGATGTCCAAGTGCTGCTGCTTACATGTGTGGCTCACATATCTGTGTGGATGTCCAAGTGAGTGCTGCTGCTGACACTCGTGGCTCACATATTTCTGTGGGTATCCAAACTCCTTCACATAACCACCAGTGTAGACGTTCTGACTAAATTACTGCTTCTCTAAATTACTGCATTTCTACATGAACACGTATTCCTGGTACACAGCATTTCTGATTGCGTTGTGTCTCCTTTACAGAACGTCGAAATCAACACCAGTATTTAGGGCTTTTTGTGATTTACAAGACAAGTTTACGTTCAGTTTTTTTTTCTATTTTGCATATCCTTTACAGGCCGGCTCCCTGGCCGAGGGATTAGCAGCTTTCTCCATAATCCCTAATACTCTCGTGGTTGACGTGAGTGCACGAGAATTGAAAGCGGTCGGGTCGAGTGACTTATGAGAGTATGGAGCCGGTCTCTCAGAAAGTTGTGGCGTGCTGATGAGCGTAATCTAGCCTAGGAATCAACATACAGCTGAAAGATGCTGGTGTTGACCGCAATATCCTGAAACAGGATGGAAACGCGGAAAAAAAAAATATCCTTTACAGGGCATCGCTGTCAACACCAGCATTTTACCGCTGTTGTTGATTTCTTGGCAAGATTACGCTTAGTAGTTTGCCATTGCTTTCTGAGCGGCCAGCTCACTTAGCACGTAAGTCACCAACGCGACGAGACCGCTACCGATTCTCGCGCGCTGCGTTACCCTACGTAGATAAACGGGATTGCGGAGATGGTCGTTTAAATCTTGGCCAGGGAGACCGGCTTACGTTCAGTAGTTCGCCATAACTTTCTGAATGACCGGCGCTCATACCATAGTTAAAAATCAACTCAAGTCGTCCTGCTTCCTTCGCCTGCAGCTGATTTAAACGCGGTATGCCTAGTTGTTGCATATCATTTGCAGGACGTAGCAGTAACCCCAGCATTTTTTGGCTGTTCCTGATTCCTGGGCAAGTTTACGTTCTGTAGTTTGGCACGAATCCCGGTCGCTACCTCCTCGCCACAGACACGGGTTCTTGTTGATAACATTTTATTAAATCTCCACTCGTCTCACTAGAAGTTGTTGCAAGTGTGTATTTCTTTTCCGCATATCCTTTACAGGACATCGCTGTCACCACCAGAATTTTACCGCTGTTGTTGATTTCTTGGCAAGTTTACGCTAAGTAGTTTGCCGTTGCTTTCTGAGCGGCCGCGTTACCCTGCGTGGATAAACGGGATTACGGAGAAGGTCGTTTAACGCCTAGGCCAGGGAGACGGCGTGTGTATTATAGGTATCAGAAAATCAAGGAATTAAAAACGAAGACTTTCACATTTGTTTTTGGCCAGTGCATTATTGATAATGCCTCTAAATCCTTGTTAAATATCTACAGTAAGTAATGTTTGTTTACCCAGATTTTTTTTTTTTAATTAAACGCTGTCACTTGTTGCTTGAGCCTTCGTATTCACACACACACACACACACACACACACACACACACACACACACACACACACACACACACACACACACACACACACAACGAAAGAGAATGGATGAATGAATGTAAACACACATACACATACACATAATGAAAGAGAATGGATGAATGAATGTAAACACACAGACACACACACACACACGCACAAAGAAATAGAATGGATGAATTAATGTAAACACACACACACACACGCGCACACACACATGGATAATTTAGCAATCACCAAAAAACACCGTTTTGGGCTAATGAGCTCAAATGCTACAGTACAATTGTTAAAATATCGAGGACCTAGTAAAAGAAAAGAAAAAGATTGAAAGTCTACAAGATCTGGCCATCGAAGAAAATTGGATACCAAACAGGATCATAAATCGGAAACTGAAATTAATCCACAGATTGCCACAGGAAATATACAGGTTGTCAGAAACAACATTTTAAAACTTGTTTGAAAATGTGGTTAGTGACAGTGGCACAAAGAACGATAAAGGTGAAAACTGTTAGAATAGGGGGGGGGGGCTGTTAGAATAGGGGGACAACTGTTAGAATAGGGGGGGGGGAACTGTTAGAATGGTGGGGGGGGGCCGTTAGAATAGGGGGAAAACTAAAGGATACGCTGATTAGGAATATGCGAAGTGGTCATGGACGCAGTTCGTAATCCCGCATACCGCGTTCGAAACACAGCTGCGTTGGTTTTTTATGAAATGGTATGGGTGTCGGCATTCGGAAAGCAATGACAAACTACTGAACGTAAGCTTCCCAAACGAACAGCCAAAAAATACTGGGGTTGACTGCTACATCCGTAAAGGGTATGCAACTAACTTTTTTAACATTACACATGGAAAAGCCCAGATAAGAATAGAATTGAATCAATGTGACTACACCTTGATTAATATCAGATTTAGGAATGCATTGATTATTGTGAAGACAAATTCCTGGTGCTAACTATAACAGTGATCTTGATCTACAATGTTGACAAATACAAGTGAGATTGGAAAAACTTTTAAAAATAAAAATAAAAGGGAAGGCGTTCAGAACATTATACTTAACAAATATATTCTGTGAACATATAAAAAGATTCAAGGGCGATAGAGAGTAACTGTGAAAATTGGTTAAACGAGCTGAGTAACATTGAAATTGAAATAAATTCTGTTAAAGACATTAAAACATACACACACAAATCAATGATGTGAAAAGTAAAGAAAACGATAAAACACGGAATGTTTTAAATGAATGACAGAAACGGTATTAACAGAAGAAGACGGAGTGAATACATAAAAGTTATGTGATGGAGAAAGAGTAAACTTACCAGAAGAAAGTAACTTATAAGATCAACTTATCCTAAACGACGAAATTACTGAAGCTTTGAAACATAAGTGAAAAGAAAAAAAAAAAGGCTAGTCCAGATGAAATTAGGATAGAAGAATTACAAATACTGAGAGAATGTGGAATAGAAATACAAATTAAACTTTTAAATTATATTTACAATAATAGATATATATTTCTATGCTGACATACTCCTACATAACTCACACGGAATACCTATGACCCTACAACACATACCTTTCATTAGGCATATGACATATACCTCTCATTGGGCATACAATATATGCCTCTCATTTTTTTTTTTTTTAAATGTTGCATATCCCTTGCAAGGCGTTGCAGTCAACACCAGCATTTTTCAGATGGTGTTGATGTACTAGGCAAGTTTTTACGTTCAGTAGTTTGCCATTGTCTTCTGAACTACCGGCTCCCATACCAACACGTTATAACACAACGCGACACAGTCTGTACCTCTCATTGGGGATATCATATGTAGCTCTCATTGGGGAATATCATATATAGCTCTCATTGGGGATATCATATATAGCTCTCATTGGGGATATCATATATAGCTCTCATTGGGGATATCATATATAATTCTCATTAGGCATATCATATATAGCTCTCATTGGGGATATCATATATAGCTCTCATTGGGGATATCATATATAGCTCTCATTGGGGATATCATATATAGCTCTCATTAGGCATATCATATATAGCTCTCATTGGGGATATCATATATAGCTCTCATTGGGGATATAATATATAGCTCTCATTGGGGATATCATATATAGCTCTCATTGGGGATATCATATATAGCTCTCATTGGGCATATCATATGTAGCTCTCATTGGGGATATCATATATATCCCTCATTAGGGATATCATATATAGCTCTCACTGGGGATATCATATATAGCTCTCATTAGGCATATCATATATAGCTCTCATTGGGAATATCATATGTAGCTCTCATTGGGGATATCATATATAGCTCTCATTGGGGATATCATATATAGCTCTTATTAGGCATATCATATATAGCTCTCATTAGGCATATCATATGTAGCTCTCATTGGGGATATCATATATAGCTCTCATTAGGCATATCATATATAGCTCTCATTAGGCATATCATATGTAGCTCTCATTAGGCATATCATATGTAGCTCTCATTGGGTATATCATATATAGCTCTCATTGGGGATATCATATATAGCTCTCATTGGGGATAGCATATGTAGCTCTCATTGGGCATATCATATATAGCTCTCATTAGGCATATCATATATAGCTCTCATTGGGGATATCACATATAGCTCTCATTGGGGATATCATATATAGCTCTCATTAGGCATATCATATATAGCTCTCATTGGGGATAGCATATGTAGCTCTCATTAGGCATATCATATATAGCTCTCATTAGGCATATCATATGTAGCTCTCATTAGGCATATCATATGTAGCTCTCATTGGGGATATCATATATAGCTCTCATTGGGGATATCATATATAGCTCTCATTAGGCATATCATATATAGCTCTCATTGGGGATAGCATATGTAGCTCTCATTGGGCATATCATATATAGCTCTCATTGGGTATATCATATATAGCTCTCATTGGGGATATCATATATAGCTCTCATTAGGGATAGCATATGTAGCTCTCATTGGGTATATCATATATAGCTCTCATTGGGGATATCATATATAGCTCTCATTGGGGATATCATATATAGCTCTCATTGGGGATATCATATATAGCTCTCATTGGGGATATCATATATAGCTCTCATTGGGGATAGCATATGTAGCTCTCATTAGGCATATCACATATACCACTCATTGGGGGTACCACATATACCACTCATTGGGCATACCAAGTATACCTCTCAAGTGGCACGTCACTCGTAGATCTCAATAATTACATTTCACAAAACTATCACAGAACTGTCACAGAACTATCACAAAACTGTCACTGGTCACATCACACATAATTCTCACTGGTCACAGCACACAGAACTATCACTGGTCACAGCACACAGAACTATCACTGGTCACAGCACACAGAACTATAATTGGTCAAAGCACACAGAACTATCACTGGGAACACCACACAGAACTGTCATTGGGAACACCACACAGAACTATCACTGGTCACAGCACACAGAACTATCACTGGTCACAGCACACAGAACTATCACTGGGAACACCACACATAATTCTCACTGGTCACATCACACATAATTCTCACTGGTCACAGCACACAGAACTGTCACTGGGAACACCACACAGAACTATCACTGGTCACAGCACACAGAACTATCACTGGTCACAGCACACAGAACTATCACTGTACACATCACACATAATTCTCACTTGTCACAGCACACAGAACTGTCACTGGGAACACCACACAGAACTATCACCGGGAAAATCGAACAGAACTATCACGGGTTGCTTTAGTCACATAACACAGAACTACCACTGGTCGTATTAATTAAAACAAATCATTAGAGAAGAAAATGCTAGAATTTGGTCAGACTATACGCACAAAGCACTATGAAGAAAGGCAATTTATGATAGCGTGGATCAGATCTACTAGAGCGCTTTCTTCTTCTTCTTCAGCGTTCCGAGCCATTGAGATTCTTTGCTGCAAATACAATCCGTCTCCATTCGTCTCTCTGGTGGACCTTCTCTTGCCAGTCGTTGATTCCAAGTGCTTGTAGGTCTGTACATGTATTATCTCTCCACCGCCTTCTTGGTCTACCTCGGGGTCTACGGTCATTTATTTCCTGAGTGTAAGCGAGTTTTGTTTCCCTATTATCTTCCATTCTTTCTATATGCCCCAGCCATTGTAGTCTATTAGCCTTCATGATACCAGTGATTAGCGGGGACTTAAACAGATCATAAATGTCTTTGTTACTTCTTCTTTTCCACTCTCCACTTTGTGTATCCTTAATGGGTCCAAAGATGCGTCTTAAAATTTTGTTCTCAAAGGTTTGTAACAAGGCTTCGTCTCCTTTCGTTGTACTCCAGGTTTCAGAGCCATACAGCACAACTGGTCTGATCAGTGTTTTGTATATTGTGATTTTGGTGTTACGAGATAGCGCCTTTGATTTTAGTAGATGTTGTAGTGCATAGTATATCTTATTTCCAGAGTTGATTCTAGTTTGTATTTCTTCCCTTATGATGTTGGAGCAGTTGAAGATCGTACCCAGGTATTTGTATGTTTCCGTTCTTTTAATGGTCATATTATCTATTTGTATGTGGCCAGAGTTTCTAGCCATTCCGTCTCTTGAAATTACCATATATTCTGTCTTATCTTGGTTGATAACCAGCCCCATCTGTTGGGCTTTTTCATTTAAGTGAGTCAATATTTCCAATGTCTTTTGTTCACTTTGCCCTATAATAT
Source organism: Cepaea hortensis (assembly GCA_963921405.1). Lineage (NCBI taxonomy): Eukaryota > Metazoa > Mollusca > Gastropoda > Stylommatophora > Helicidae > Cepaea > Cepaea hortensis. The sequence continues at coordinate 96,522,330 of OY992877.1, read as the reverse complement.
CTATATCATCTGCATAACCAAGCAGCTTGGATGTTCCTCCAATATCACATTCCTCCTTTACCTTCCTTACAACTTTCTCTAGAGCCAGATTGAAGAGTAGCGGCGATAGTGCATCACCCTGTTTCAAGCCAGATGTTATTTGGAAGGGGTCTGATTTCCTGCCTTTATATGTTACTATATTATAAGTATCTTCCATGCATAGTCTGGTCATGTTGATTAACTTCCTTGGTATTCCAAATTCCTGCATAGCATTCCATAGACTATTCCTATGGACACTATCATAAACCTTTTTAAAATCCACAAAAATGTTATGGAGATCTCTTTTATATTCCCAATGTTTCTCGGCTATTTGTCGTAAGATAAATATCTGATCTATTGTTGATCTGTTTTGTCTAAAACCCGCCTGGTAGTCACCTAATATGTCTTCTGAATATGGTTTTAGTCTATTTAGTAATACTGCGGATAGTATCTTATAGCTTGTGGACAGTAATGATATTCCTCTATAATTTCCACATTGGAACTTGTCTCCTTTCTTAAAGATAGGTATCAATAATGACTCTTTCCAGTCATGGGGTAATTCTTCTGTCCTCCAGATTTTTATTATTAGTTCGTATAGCTTTAGATGTAATGCATGGCCACCTGCCTTTATAAATTCAGCAGCAATTCCATCAGTCCCAGTTGCCTTATTGTTTTTAAGTCGTGTGATTACATATAGGATTTCTTCAAATGTAGGTTCTTCAATTTGTGGTTCGCATGTTAGAACCTCTTCTTGTGAGAAAATGTTACTTGGAGCTTCACAATTTAGTAATTCAATAAAATATTCTTTCCATGTGTTGCACATTTCCTCATTGGTATTTATCATATTCCCATTTTTGTCTTTTAAACCATATGTGTTTTGTTGGTGCCCTCGTTTCATTGACTTCAGTTCTTTAAAAAATTTTCTGGATTCATTTTTCTGGTGATTAGTTTCCATATCTTTGATTATATTACTCATATATTCTCGCTTCTGCTGTCTGACTATTTTTGTAGCCTCTTTACATTCATTTCTATAATGCTCTTCCTTTTGGATGTTATTGATGTCATTTAACCATACATGTCTGGCATTCTTCTTCCTAATGACTGCTTCTTCACATTTTTGATTGAACCACTGTTCTTTCTATGCGTGGTTAACACACCGAGACATTCTTCTGCGGTAGACTGAATTGTATTCTTGATGTTCAACCAAGTTTGGTCAATGCTTTCCTCCAAAGGGTTTTGCAGAGTTTCAAGTTTACATTTTATTTCATCTGTAAATTTCTCTTTGACTGTAATGTCTTGCAGTTTTTCTCTGTTATATGTTGGGTGTAATCTTTGTAATTTAGTATAGAAAGCTCTCTTAAGTTTTATTTTAAATTTTGCTCCAACGAGGAAGTGGTCACTGTGGCACTCAGCTCCTCTATAACTTCTGACTTGCTGTATGTTTGATGCATTTCTGTTGTTAATTAAAATGTGATCTATTTGATTGTAGGTTCTCTTGTCACATGATTTCCAAGTTTGTTTGTGTATATCCTTTCTTTGTAGTCTGGTACTGCTAACCTGCAGTCCTTTGGCTTCTGCCAGGTTGATGACTCTCCATCCATTATCATTTGAAGTTGTATGTAGGCTTTCCATACCGGCCACTTTTTTATTAGTTTGCTCTCTACCTATTTTTGCATTGAAGTCTCCCAGCACAATCAGGATGTCCTGTTTGGGAGTTTCTTCTATGACATCTTCCAGATCATTATAAAAGTCTTCTTTAATATCATCTTCTTTCTCTTCAGTAGGTGCATGTACATTAATCATCGTTATATTTTTCCATTTACCTTTTATTCGCAATTTACTAATCCTGTCATTAAAAGCTTTAAAGTTTAAAACGTTCCCCCATAACTCTTTTTTGATGACAAATCCTGTTCCTAATTCATGTTTATTTTGGGTGTTTCCTCCATATATTATAATCATTCAATTTTGCTCTAAAGTACCCTCTCCTGGCCACCTTATTTCTTGAATTGCTGTTATATCCATTTGATATTCAATCAGCTCCCGGGTTAGTTCTTCGGCCGCTCCAGCTCGATATAGTGTCCGTACATTCCATGTTCCAAATCTCAAAAGTCCTTTAACGTTCCAAGGTCGTTGTCCAGATAAGTCAGTCCGATATCGAGGCTCATGTATTTGTTTCGTAACAAAGAAAGGTTTTTACAAAGGTGGGGATGTTAACCCCACGCTTCAACCCCCAACCTGAAGGACCAGGGTGTTTCTCTTTGTCTGTTCTATACCCTTTGACCTGTCCGGCTTGGGAGGCCCTGCTGGTAGCTACGCTACCGCCGGCATAGCTCTCAGGGTTATTGAGAAACTCAAGCTCCCCCACCACGACAAGGTGGAAACACCATCGGGGGAGACTAGAGCGCTTTGCGTTGATTTTATTGGTTTGGGTGTCAGTTGTTCAGAAAGCTGTGGCAAACTACTGAACGTACAAATTGCCTTGTAAATCACAAATAACTAACAAGTTCTGGTGTTTGCGACGTTTTGTGGACATGAAACTATCTTTAAGGTGTGAGATTTTCAATATTCGTTAATTTTAAGTATTTTTATATAATATTATACATTATAATTTTTTTGATTCATGAAGAAAAAAATACAATAAACGTAGCCTGGTATTACATATTCTCTAAGCACTTAGGAAGCCAAAGTACGGTACATATTGGCGGTGTTATTAAATAATATAATGATAAATTTTCAGCAATAATGACAACTGACTACTTTTGTACACTACTTACCAGACACTTGGCGTTGTCTAGAAATATAAGATCATCACAGAACGATATCACTAGTAAAAGTTTGTGGCATTCACAAATCTACAGTCAGAAACACTGGGACACTGGTGAGCGATGATTGTCTTAAGATCTAATGATTGTGGACACTGTCTCTTGTCCTTTTATTTACTTCCCACCGTCACTGGAACAGCCAATTGGCGTTGATCTGTCATTAACTGTGTCATGTGATCAATAGTTAGCCCCGCCTTCTTTCGTGATTGACACCGCGGGTGGTCATAGCAACAACGAGCACGTGGGTGTGGCTCTGGGTTACTGCAAGAGTATGATAGTGCCCTCGGTGATAACAGGAGGGGTGGGGGTGGGTGGGGGGGGGGGGGGTGGGTGGGGGGGGGGAAGGCCGCTATTGGTCACTTTTTTTTTTTGGGGGGGGGGGGTATTCTGGGTCAGTGAATGTGTTTGTGGGGTGTCAGCTAACGTTTGCCTGGAAGAAGCTAACGAAAGTAGAACATCATATGCATCTATAATAAAGATAAAATATACACTAACACACAGTAATGCAGCTTTACAGAGCACAATTACGGAAAATACAGGACGTTTCGGCGAATGGCCGTCATCAGCAAACAAATACAGACACAAAACACAACATATAATCACGGAGAAGAAACTGGAGTGATTACATTAGAGCATAAGAACAGGATGTGAAGAATGAAAAGATGAAGAAGAAAAAAATAGAACAACGAAGAGGAAATGAAAAATTGAAGGAAAAAAAATGTTGCTACTTATTTCAGAATCCCAGGCTGGAATACTATACTATACTATACTATACTATACTATACTATACTATACTATACTATACTATACTATACTATACTATACTATACTATACTATACTATACTATACTATACTATACTATACTATACTATACTATACTATATTATACTATACTATACTATACTATACTATACTATACTATACTATACTATACTATACTATACTATATACGTCAAACATAAATGTGGAAAATATCCTCCGGACTCACCTCCGATTGTTTACTAATACAGATACACAGAGCGCTGTTTGATCAAATAATCAGAAGGAAGACATTGGAAAATACATGATGGCTGGTAAGGTCATTGGTTGAAGAGGCAGCGGCAGACAGAAAGAAATGATGCTGGATGAACTGAGACAGTGTGATGAAGCAATATCGTGAAAGGAGTTGAGCCAGAACAATAAGGACCGAGATCTGCGGAGAGACATGGGCGTCTATGCCAGTTGCAGAGCACATGTTGCGGATAGGGTATCACAATAAAACTAGTTGCTACCATTGTGAAACATTCACACACGTTTAGGTGATATATATACACCCTTACATTATGTTGGCGGTGGGAAAATATTGTTTTTATATCCGTGGACGGATAGAAAGAACAGTGAAGACATCATGAAAGAAGTTAAATCACACAGAGAACTGGGAATTCGCATCAGAAGGGGACAGTCTACATTCTTTGGGCTGGAGTATGTCGTCACAGTAGGAAGGCTGGAAGGGAAAAGAGGTAGGGAAAGACAAAGAGAGAAGATATTGGATAGTTTATCCTCGTGATATTAGAAATGATTGGCAGCATACGAGTCAGAAGGATGTCGCTTAAAGTTGCTTAAAAGTCGACAAGGTCGATTTCATAGCACCGGATTATTATCCCATATGGCTCAGTCTCTTTCCGCAGCGCGGAAAACATTGCACAAAGCATGAACTCCATAGCTCCACCGACGAACCTCAGGAGTCTACGAAAAAATGTATTTGTGAACCGAAGGACGCGGCCCGGAATCGAACCCACAACCTTCTGAGCCCGAGTCAGAAGGCTTGACTACTTCACCACTGAGACTCCCAGTCAGAAGGCTGTGGACAGACATGATCGTCAACATCCACAAGAAGTTATGGGGTGATATGTACACACTTACATGGCGATAGAGGCATGGTGAAATACATCAGTAGTATACCACTAATGTCTTTCACAACCGTTCTTTGTGCCTGCCTGCCTGCCTGCCTGCCTGCCTGTCTGTCTATCTGCCTGCCTGCCTGCCTGCCTGTCTGTCTGTCTGTCTGTCTGTCTGTCTGTCTGTCGGTCGGTCTGTCTGCCTGTCTGTCTGTCTGTCGGTCGGTTGGTCGGCCGGTCTGTCTGTATGTCTGTCTGTCTGTCTGCGTGTGTGCGTGCCTGCCTGTCTGCCTGCCTGCGTGCCTGTCTGCCTGCCTGTCTGTCTGTCGGTGGTCTGTCTGTCTGTCTGTCTGCCTGCCTGTCTGTCTATCTGCCTGCCTGCCTGCCGACCTGTCTGTCTGTCTGTCTGTCTGTCTGACTGCGTATTTAACACTTGGTTGTAATTAAAGAGAGAAAAAAACCTGGATTGAGTCATGCAAATATTTCAAACTAGCAGCATATGTTTTGCGCATCTTTGTTGTGTTTTATGGTCTTCTATCATGGGAGAGTTAAAGTTGCAGCACAAAAGGTAAACATATTGAGATGTGTAGATATCAACACACTGAGATGAGAGGGTATGACACGTTGAGATATGCAGATTTCAATATTCTGAGATATGTAGATATCAACACACTGAGATATATAGATATAAACACACTGAGATGTGTAGATAACACAGTGAGATATATAGATATCAACACACTGAGATATATAGATATCAACACACTGAGATATATAGATATCAACACACTGAGATATATAGATATCAACACACTGAGATGTGTAGATATAGACACTGAGATGTGTAGATATAGACACTGAGATATATAGATATCAACACACTGAGATGTGTAGATAACATAGTGAGATATATAGATATCAACACACTGAGATCTGTAGATAACACAGTGAGATATGTAGATATAAACACACTAAGATTTATAGATATAAACACACTGAGATGTGTAGATAACACAATGAGATATATAGATATCAACACACTGAGATGTGTAGATAACACACTGAGATATATAGATATCAACACACTGAGATGTGTAGATAACACACTGAGATATATAGATATCAACACACTGAGATATATAGATATAAACACACTGAGATGTGTAGATAACACACTGAGATATATAGATATCAACACACTGAGATATATAGATATAAACACACTGAGATGTGTAGATAACACAGTGAGATATATAGATATAAACACACTGAGATGTGTAGATAACACAATGAGATATATAGATATCAACACACTGAGATGTGTAGATAACACACTGAGATATATAGATATCAACACACTGAGATATAGAGATATAAACACACTGAGATGTGTAGATAACACAGTGAGATATATAGATATCAACACACTGAGATGTGCAGATAACACAGTGAGATATATAGATATAAACACACTGAGATATATAGATACAAACACACTGAGATGTGTAGATAACACAGTGAGATATATAGATATAAACACAGTGAGATGTGTAGATAACACAGTGAGATATATAGATATAAACACACTGAGATATATAGACATAAACACACTGAGATGTGCAGATAACACACTGAGATATATAGATATCAACACACTGAGATGTGTAGATAACATAGTGAGATATATAGATATCAACACACTGAGATCTGTAGATAACACAGTGAGATATGTAGATATAAACACACTGAGATTTATAGATATAAACACACTGAGATGTGTAGATAACACAATGAGATATATAGATATCAACACACTGAGATGTGTAGATAACACACTGAGATATATAGATATCAACACACTGAGATGTGTAGATAACACACTGAGATATATAGATATCAACACACTGAGATATATAGATATAAACACACTGAGATGTGTAGATAACACACTGAGATATATAGATATAAACACACTGAGATGTGTAGATAACACAGTGAGATATATAGATATCAACACACTGAGATATATAGATATCAACACACTGAGATATATAGATATCAACACACTGAGATATATAGATATAAACACACTGAGATGTGTAGATAACACAGTGAGATATATAGATATCAACACACTGAGATGTGTAGATAACACAGTGATATTTGTAGATATCAATATTCTCAGATATGTAGATATGGACACTGAGATATACAGACATACACCGAGATATGTAGATGCGAGTATTCTGAGATATATATAAATATAAATATTCTAAGTAATGCTGATGACACAGTTTCAGTAGCAGAGTCTTTAATTTATTACAGATAAGAAGGCGGAGAAGAGCAATAAGAAGGGAATACCATTACATGTTAGCAAAACTGAATGCTTGCTAGTTTTTAAGACAGCACGTTTAATTACGCTCTATATACAGTAAAATAAAAGTCATTGGATATTTTTACAGGACATTAAAATCAACTCCAGCTGTTTGTAATTTACTAGGCAATGTTACGTTCAGTAGTTTGCCATTGCTTTCTGAACGACGACCCTCATAACACCGAAATTAACACAAAGTGGTGCGCTCCCAAATAGCCTGCGGCTGAAAACGTGTACAAATAAGGCAGTTCAACCTTGAACTATGTAAGACTACACACAGTGACATCTGGCGGGAGATGTGACACAGACATACACACAGGAATCTACATATCCAAAGTCCCTTTTACTTGAACAGTTAATTGCATGTCCTTTACAGATCGTCTCAGTCAACCCCAGTATTTTTGCCTGCTTGTAATGTCGGCAATGTTAAGCCTAGTAGTCCGTCACTGATTTGTGACCGACCGACGCTCATACCAATGTGAAAATTAATACAACACATTTATAAAATTAAAATACAAAGGAAAATTATTACCACCAATTGAGTTGAGTTGAGATGAGCTAAGAACTGACATCACTGAACTCAGGACATTCCCATACGCGCTCCGTCACCTCGTTCAACAGCCAGCGAAGAGTCACATTACTAATAGTCCCCACCGTTATCACGAAACGCGAAAAATCCACGTACTGGAAATCTGTGTGTGGCTCTTTAGTGTGGTTGCAAATGTTTGATAGTGAGTAATGAAATTATGGGAAAGCTGAAAGCAGTGGCGATGTGGCGTGGTTGTAGAGGCGGATATTGAGCACATATTGGAAAGAGAGGAAAGAAGCACACGAGTATTAAAAGCTGCTGGTATCAGTTGATCACCATAAACGAAAGACGCATGAAATTTAAAAGAATATCAACAGAAGAGATGGGTCGAAAAATAGTCTTATGGGGAAATACTAAGCTAGAGGGGCCGGGAAAGACAGAGAAAGAAATACGTGATCAGATTAACCATGTCAGAAACAAATAATAACATAGACAAGGCTAGTTTCATTAGAAAAATATCAAATGACGGAGGTGTGCAGAGTCATCGTCGCCAATGTCTGCTCCAGACCAGACACTTGAGGACATATTGTTTTATGTTTAAGATGTCACATGACACCCGTGGGACGTTGCCATCAAACCCAACCCAAGTTAATGATCTATACAATTTTACTTTCAGTAGTTTGCCATTGTTTGTTGAACGAGACGTCCACTGTGTAGTCCAGTGTAGGGATTGATCCTGCTACCCTGTCGTCAACGCACCGGATGTTTAAGAGCTAGAACGCTCTTTTCCATTGGCCCACGTCGACGGCTATAACTCTTGTTTCTATTTTTCGATGAGGCGGTTGTTATACAAATGACCGAGCGGTTGCTCATTCTTTGTTCTAGTGGAGAACTACAGGGTGTTTTTTTAATGACTGTGCAGTGTTTGAAAATGTTGCCGGTCCAAGTTTTGTATTCACCCTCTGTAAAGTTCATGTAACATAATAGGTAAATACAAAACTTGGACAGGCAATATTTTCAAACACTGCACAGTCATTACAAATACACCCTGTACATAAACACGGGAGCCGCTTTTGCTAAGTGGCAAGAAGGCCTACCTGCCGACTCTGAGTTCGAATTCGCATGGAGGTGGATGTTTAAAATTACCCCGGGTTTCCAGGTCGACACAATCTAAAATGGGGACCAGGAAATGTCATGGGAAATCAAGTCGATAGACATGGCATCGACTCCATCAGCCAGCGACAACCGATTGGTCTATACAAACACGTGACTTGACCATATATCCAATACAGCTCGAGTCGTGTAAAAGGGTTTTGTACAACTTATTTACTCTAAGGCAGATTGAAAGACAGACACAAGCCGAACATAACCACAAACACACTCAATACAAGTGACTAGAATCGCTGAAACCAGCCACTGTTGACCTTTCTATTCTCTCCGAACTGAAGAACTCAAAATATTGGTGCAGCCATGTTGTCCCACTGACCCTGACACGCGCGCAAATATATGATTCTATACGAAAGCAGATTATAAACATATCGTGACACGGGAAAACATCATCATATGCCAGAAACTGCCACAAGGAAGTCAAGTGGTAATCTTTCATATATACAAGGTCACGAATTAAGGTGAGGTCACCAGCTCTATTTCTCATAATTTCTCATTGTGTAAAATTATGCAAATTATTGGATACTCATTATATGAATGTGTCTGCTCCACGTTTGTTTTGGTCACAGATGAATGAATGAATGAATGAATGAATGAATGAATGAATGAACATCTACCACTAATTGGACAGATACTGGGCAGCAACAAAAATAACAGCTACAACAGCAGCAGCAATAACGGCAACAAAAAAACTATAACAACAACAACAACAATAGCGCCAAGAACAGCTACAACAGCAGCAGCAATAACGGCAACAATAGCAGCAACAACAACAGTGACATCAACACTAGCCACAACAGCAATAGTTAACAGTAACAACAGTAGAAACAACAGCAACAACAACAATAGAAAAATAGCAACAGTAATAACGATAGCAGCAATAGCAGTAGCAGAAGCACCAATAACAACAGCAGCAACAACACAGCAGCAGCAACAAGAGAACACAAGTAGCAAAAAGAACAGCAGCAGCAACAATACAGCAGCAGCAACAAGAGAACACAAGTAGCAACAAGAACAGCAGCAGCAACAACACAGCAGCAGCAACAAGAGAACACAAGTAGCAACAAGAACAGCAGCAGCAACAACACAGCAGCAGCAACAAGAACAGCAGCAGCAACAACACAACAGCAGCAACAAGAACAGCAGCAGCAACAAGAACAGCAGCAGCAACAAGAGAACACAAGTAGCAGCAAGGACAACAGCAGCAACAACAACAACAGCTGCAACAAGACAGACAGCAGCAATAACAATAATTACTATTCGGGTGATCTAATCAGCAGACATATTGCAAGGACCTGTTTCCTAGCGAAACATTTCCAAAGTTCCTAATGATCAAATGTGCAATTTGCACGATCATCATTGCACGCGGGACCTATCTATAACTGCCCAATTCTCCCCTGATGAATGTCTACCAGTGTGTGACAGCTAATCACACCACCCCGGCGTTGGTTCCCGAGTTTTCTGTTGTCCCTTGCACATTCGTACAGTCTTGGCAACTCTCTGATTGATACCGTTGTTTCTCATCCTGAGCCGAGCTGGGTCGTTTTCTTATCCTAAGCCGGGCCGCTGTCTCATCCTGAGTATGGCCGTTGTCTCATTCTGAGTAGCGCCGTTGTCTCATTCTGAGTAGGGCCGTTGTATCATTCTGAGTATGGCCGTTAATTAATTCTGAGTAGGGCCGTTGTCTCATTCTGAGTAGGGCCGTTGCCTCATCCTGAGTAGGGCCGTTGTCTCATTCTGAGTAGGGCCGTTGTATCATTCTGAGTATGGCCGTTAATTAATTCTGAGTAGGGGCGTTGTCTCATTCTAAGTAGGGCCGTTGTCTCATCCTGAGTAGGACCGTTGTCTCATTCTGATTAGGGCCGTTGTCTCATTCTGAGTAGGGCCGTTGTCTCATTCTGAGTATGGCCGTTAATTAACTCTGAGTAGGGCCGTTGTCTCATTCTGAGTATGGCCGTTAATTAATTCTGATTAGGGCCGTTGTCTCATTCTGAGTATGGCCGTTAATTAATTGAGTATGGCCGTTGTATCATTCTGAGTATGGCCGTTAATTAATTCTGAGTATGGCCGTTGCCTCATTCTGAGTATGGCCGTTATTTAATTGAGTAGGGCCGTTGTCTCATTCTGAGTATGGCCGTTAATTAATTCTGAGTAGGGCCGTTGTCTAATTCTGAGTATGGCCGTGGTTTCATTCTGAGTAGGGCCGTTGTCTCATTCTGAGTAGGGCCGTTGTCTCATTCTGAGTATGGCCGTTAATTAATTCTGAGTAGGGCCGTTGTCTCATTCTGAGTAGGGCCGTTGTCTCATCCTGAGTAGGACCGTTGTCTCATTCTGAGTAGGGCCGTTGTCTCATTCTGAGTATGGCCGTTAATTAGTTCTGAGTATGGCCGTTGTCTCATTTTGAGTATGGCCGTTAATTAATTCTGAGTAGGGCCGTTGTCTCATTCTGAGTATGGCCGTTAATTAATTCTGAGTAGGGCCGTTGTCTCATTCTGAGTATGGCCGTTAATTAATTCTGAGTAGGGCCGTTGTCTCATTCTGAGTATGGCCGTGGTTTCATTCTGAGTAGGGCCGTTGTCTCATTCTGAGTATGGCCGTTAATTAATTCTGAGTATGGCCGTTGTCTCATTCTGAGTATGGCCGTTAATTAATTCTGAGTATGGCCGTTGCCTCATTCTGAGTATTGCCGTTATTTAATTGAGTAGGGCCGTTGTCTCATTCTGAGTATGGCCGTTAATTAATTCTGAGTAGGGCCGTTGTCTCATTCTGAGTATGGCCGTGGTTTCATTCTGAGTAGGGCCGTTGTCTCATTCTGAGTAGGGCCGTTGTCTCATTCTGAGTATGGCCGTTAATTAATTCTGAGTAGGGCCGTTGTCTCATTCTGAGTAGGGCCGTTGTCTCATCCTGAGTAGGACCGTTGTCTCATTCTGAGTAGGGCCGTTGTCTCATTCTGAGTATGGCCGTTAATTAGTTCTGAGTATGGCCGTTGTCTCATTGTGAGTATGGCCGTTAATTAATTCTGAGTAGGGCCGTTGTCTCATTCTGAGTATGGCCGTTAATTAATTCTGAGTAGGGCCGTTGTCTCATTCTGAGTATGGCCGTGGTTTCATTCTGAGTAGGGCCGTTGTCTCATTCTGAGTATGGCCGTTAATTAATTCTGAGTATGGCCGTTGTCTCATTCTGAGTAGGGCCGTTGTCTCATTCTGAGTATGGCCGTGGTTTCATTCTGAGTAGGGCCGTTGTCTCATTCTGAGTATGGCCGTAAATTAATTCTGAGTAGGGCCGTTGTCTCATTCTGAGTATGGCCGTGGTTTCATTCTGAGTAGGGCCGTTGTCTCATTCTGAGTAGGGCCGTTGTCTCATTTTGAGTATGGCCGTGGTTTCATTCTGAGTAGGACCGTTGTCTCATTCTGAGTATGGCGCTGTCTCATCCTGAGTATGGTCGTTGTCTCATTCTGAGTATGGCCGCTGTTTCATCATGAGTATGGCCGTTGTCTCATTCTGAGTTGGGCCGTTGTATCATCCTCAGTAAGGTCATTGTCTCATCCTCAGCAAGGCCGCTGTTTTATCCTGAGCAAGGCCGTTGTCTCATTCTGAGTAGGGCCGTTGTCTCATTCTGAGTAGGGACGTTGTCTCATTCTGAGTAGGGCCGTTGTCTCATTCTGAGTAGGGCCGTTGTCTCATTCTGAGTAGGGCCACTGTTTTATCCTGAGCAAGGCCGTTGTCTCATTCTGAGTAGGGCCGTTGTCTCATTCTGTGTAAGGCCGTTGTCTCATTCTGAGTAGGACCGTTGTCTCATTCTGAGTAGGGCCGTTGTCTCATTCTGAGTATGGCCGCTGTTTCATCCAGAGGAAGGCCGTTGTCTCATTCTGAGTCAGGCCGTTGTCTCATTCTGAGTAGGGCCATTGTCTCATTCTGAGTAGGGCCGTTGTCTCATTCTGAGTAGGGCCGGTGTCTTATTCTGAGTAGGGCCGTTGTCTCATTCTGAGTAGCGCCGCTGTTTTATCCTGAGCAAGGCCGTTGTCTCATTCTGGGTAGGGCCATTGTCTCATTCTGAGTAGGGCCGTTGTCTCATTCTGAGTAGTGCCGTTGTCTCATTCTGAGTGGGGCCGTTGTCTCATTCTGAGTAGGGCCGTTGTATCATTCTGAGTATGGCCGTTGTCTCATTCTGAGTAGGGCCGTTGTATCATTCTGAGTATGGCCGTTGTCTCATTCTGAGTAGGGCCGTTGTCTCATTCTGAGTATGGCCGCTGTTTTATCCTGAGCAAGGCCGTTGTCTCATTCTGAGTAGGACCATTGTCTCATTCTGAGTATGGCCGCTTTTTATCCTGAGCAAAGCCGTTGTCTCATTCTGAGTAGGGCCGTTGTCTCATTCTGAGAAGGGCCGTTGTCTCATTCTGAGTATGGCCGCTATTTTATCCTGAGCAAGGCCGTTGTCTCATTCTGAGTAGGGCCGTTGTCTCATTCTGAGTAGGGCCGTTGTCTCATTCTGAGTAAGGCCGTTGTTTCATTCTGAGTAGGGCCGTTGTCTCATTCTGAGTAGGGCCGTTGTTTCATTCTGAGTAGGGCCGTTGTCTCATTCTGAGTAGGGACGTTGTCTCATTCTGAGTAGGGCCGTTGTCTCATTCTGAGTAGGGCCGTTGTCTCATTCTGAGTAGGGCCACTGTTTTATCCTGAGCAAGGCCGTTGTCTCATTCTGAGTAGGGCCGTTGTCTCATTCTGAGTAAGGCCGTTGTCTCATTCTGAGTAGGACCGTTGTCTCATTCTTAGTAGGGCCGTTGTCTCATTCTGAGTATGGCCGCTGTTTCATCCAGAGGAAGGCCGTTGTCTCATTCTGAGTAAGGCCGTTGTCTCATTCTGAGTAAGGCCGTTGTCTCATTCTGAGTAGGGCCATTGTCTCATTCTGAGTAGGGCCGTTGTCTCATTCTGAGTAGGGCCGGTGTCTTATTCTGAGTAGGGCCGTTGTCTCATTCTGAGTAGCGCCGCTGTTTTATCCTGAGCAAGGCCGTTGTCTCATTCTGGGTAGGGCCATTGTCTCATTCTGAGTAGGGCCGTTGTCTCATTCTGAGTAGTGCCGTTGTCTCATTCTGAGTGGGGCCGTTGTCTCATTCTGAGTATGGCCGTTAATTAATTCTGAGTAGGGCCGTTGTCTCATTCTGAGTATGGCCGTGGTTTCATTCTGAGTAGGGCCGTTGTCTCATTCTGAGTAGGGCCGTTGTCTCATTCTGAGTATGGCCGTTAATTAATTCTGAGTAGGGCCGTTGTCTCATTCTGAGTAGGGCCGTTGTCTCATCCTGAGTAGGACCGTTGTCTCATTCTGAGTAGGGCCGTTGTCTCATTCTGAGTATGGCCGTTAATTAGTTCTGAGTATGGCCGTTGTCTCATTTTGAGTATGGCCGTTAATTAATTCTGAGTAGGGCCGTTGTCTCATTCTGAGTATGGCCGTTAATTAATTCTGAGTAGGGCCGTTGTCTCATTCTGAGTATGGCCGTGGTTTCATTCTGAGTAGGGCCGTTGTCTCATTCTGAGTATGGCCGTTAATTAATTCTGAGTATGGCCGTTGTCTCATTCTGAGTATGGCCGTTAATTAATTCTGAGTATGGCCGTTGCCTCATTCTGAGTATGGCCGTTATTTAATTGAGTAGGGCCGTTGTCTCATTCTGAGTATGGCCGTTAATTAATTCTGAGTAGGGCCGTTGTCTCATTCTGAGTATGGCCGTGGTTTCATTCTGAATAGGGCCGTTGTCTCATTCTGAGTAGGGCCGTTGTCTCATTCTGAGTATGGCCGTTAATTAATTCTGAGTAGGGCCGTTGTCTCATTCTGAGTAGGGCCGTTGTCTCATCCTGAGTAGGACCGTTGTCTCATTCTGAGTAGGGCCGTTGTCTCATTCTGAGTATGGCCGTTAATTAGTTCTGAGTATGGCCGTTGTCTCATTTTGAGTATGGCCGTTAATTAATTCTGAGTAGGGCCGTTGTCTCATTCTGAGTATGGAGGTTAATTAATTCTGAGTAGGGCCGTTGTCTCATTCTGAGTATGGCCGTGGTTTCATTCTGAGTAGGGCCGTTGTCTCATTCTGAGTATGGCCGTTAATTAATTCTGAGTATGGCCGTTGTCTCATTCTGAGTAGGGCCGTTGTCTCATTCTGAGTATGGCCGTGGTTTCATTCTGAGTAGGGCCGTTGTCTCATTCTGAGTATGGCCGTTAATTAATTCTGAGTAGGGCCGTTGTCTCATTCTGAGTATGGCCGTGGTTTCATTCTGAGTAGGGCCGTTGTCTCATTTTGAGTATGGCCGTGGTTTCATTCTGAGTAGGACCGTTGTCTCATTCTGAGTATGGCGCTGTCTCATCCTGAGTATGGTCGTTGTCTCATTCTGAGTATGGCCGCTGTTTCATCATGAGTATGGCCGTTGTCTCATTCTGAGTTGGGCCGTTGTATCATCCTCAGTAAGGTCGTTGTCTCATCCTCAGCAAGGCCGCTGTTTTATCCTGAGCAAGGCCGTTGTCTCATTCTGAGTAGGGCCGTTGTCTCATTCTGAGTAGGGACGTTGTCTCATTCTGAGTAGGGCCGTTGTCTCATTCTGAGTAGGGCCGTTGTCTCATTCTGAGTAGGGCCACTGTTTTATCCTGAGCAAGGCCGTTGTCTCATTCTGAGTAGGGCCGTTGTCTCATTCTGAGTAAGGCCGTTGTCTCATTCTGAGTAGGACCGTTGTCTCATTCTGAGTAGGGCCGTTGTCTCATTCTGAGTATGGCCGCTGTTTCATCCAGAGGAAGGCCGTTGTCTCATTCTGAGTAAGGCCGTTGTCTCATTCTGAGTAAGGCCGTTGTCTCATTTTGAGTAGGGCCATTGTCTCATTCTGAGTAGGGCCGTTGTCTCATTCTGAGTAGGGCCGGTGTCTTATTCTGAGTAGGGCCGTTGTCTCATTCTGAGTAGCGCCGCTGTTTTATCCTGAGCAAGGCCGTTGTCTCATTCTGGGTAGGGCCATTGTCTCATTCTGAGTAGGGCCGTTGTCTCATTCTGAGTAGTGCCGTTGTCTCATTCTGAGTGGGGCCGTTGTCTCTTTCTGAGTAGGGCCGTTGTTTCATTCTGAGTATGGCCGTTGTCTCATTCTGAGTAGGGCCGTTGTCTCATTCTGAGTATGGCCGCTGTTTTATCCTGAGCAAGGCCGTTGTCTCATTCTGAGTAGGACCATTGTCTCATTCTGAGTATGGCCGCTTTTTATCCTGAGCAAAGCCGTTGTCTCATTCTGAGTAGGGCCGTTGTCTCATTCTGAGAAGGGCCGTTGTCTCATTCTGAGTATGGCCGCTATTTTATCCTGAGCAAGGCCGTTGTCTCATTCTGAGTAGGGCCGTTGTCTCATTCTGAGTAGGGCCGTTGTCTCATTCTGAGTAAGGCCGTTGTTTCATTCTGAGTAGGGCCGTTGTCTCATTCTGAGTAGGGCCGTTGTTTCATTCTGAGTAGGGCCGTTGTCTCATTCTGAGTAGGGACGTTGTCTCATTCTGAGTAGGGCCGTTGTCTCATTCTGAGTAGGGCCGTTGTCTCATTCTGATTAGGGCCACTGTTTTATCCTGAGCAAGGCCGTTGTCTCATTCTGAGTAGGGCCGTTGTCTTGTTCTGAGTAAGGCCGTTGTCTCATTCTGAGTAGGACCGTTGTCTCATTCTGAGTAGGGCCGTTGTCTCATTCTGAGTATGGCCGCTGTTTCATCCAGAGGAAGGCCGTTGTCTCATTCTGAGTAAGGCCGTTGTCTCATTCTGAGTAAGGCCGTTGTCTCATTCTGAGTAGGGCCATTGTCTCATTCTGAGTAGGGCCGTTGTCTCATTCTGAGTAGGGCCGGTGTCTTATTCTGAGTAGGGCCGTTGTCTCATTCTGAGTAGCGCCGCTGTTTTATCCTGAGCAAGGCCGTTGTCTCATTCTGGGTAGGGCCATTGTCTCATTCTGAGTAGGGCCGTTGTCTCATTCTGAGTAGTGCCGTTGTCTCATTCTGAGTGGGGCCGTTGTCTCATTCTGAGTAGGGCCGTTGTATCATTCTGAGTATGGCCGTTGTCTCATTCTGAGTAGGGCCGTTGTCTCATTCTGAGTATGGCCGCTGTTTTATCCTGAGCAAGGCCGTTGTCTCATTCTGAGTAGGACCATTGTCTCATTCTGAGTATGGCCGCTTTTTATCCTGAGCAAAGCCGTTGTCTCATTCTGAGTAGGGCCGTTGTCTCATTCTGAGAAGGGCCGTTGTCTCATTCTGAGTATGGCCGCTATTTTATCCTGAGCAAGGCCGTTGTCTCATTCTGAGTAGGGCCGTTGTTTCATTCTGAGTAGGGCCGTTGTCTCATTCTGAGTAGGGCCGTTGTCTCATTCTGAGTAGGGCCGTTGTTTCATTTTGAGTAGGGCCGTTGTTTCATTCTGAGTAGGGCCGTTGTTTCATTCTGAGTAGGGCCGTTGTCTCATTCTGAGTAGGGCCGTTGTTTCATTCTGAGTAGGGCCGTTGTCTCATTCTGAGTAGGGCCGTTGTCTCATTCTGAGTAGGGCCGTTGTTTCATTCTGAGTAGGGCCGTTGTTTCATTCTGAGTAGAGCCGTTGTCTCATTCTGAGTAGGGCCGTTGTTTCATTCTGAGTAGGGCCGTTGTCTCATTCTGAGTAGGGCCGTTGTCTCATTCTGAGTAGGGCCGTTGTTTCATTTTGAGTAGGGCCGTTGTTTCATTCTGAGTAGGGCCGTTGTCTCATTCTGAGTAGGGCCGTTGTCTCATTCTGAGTAGGGCTGTTGTTTCATTCTGAGTAGGGCCGTTGTCTCATCCTGAGTAGGGCCGTTGTTTCATTCTGAGTAGGGCCGTTGTTTCATTCTGAGTAGGGCCGTTGTCTTATTCTGAGTAGGGCCGTTGTCTCATTCTGAGTAGGGCCGTTGTCTCATTCTGAGTAGGGCCGTTGTCTCATTCTGAGCAGAGATTTTGTCCCGCCAGAGATATCAACATCAGCCAGGCCGGTGTATTTTTATACTTCTCTTACGTCAGAAAAACTGCTCCGTGACGAAGGTGTTACAGATGCAGTTCGTAATCTCCCATACCGCCTTCGAAACACAGCTGCAGGCGATTTGACAGCAGACCGCTTTGCGTTATTTTTCATAAAATAGTATCAGTGCCCGTTATTCAGAAATCAATGGCAAACTACTGAATGTAAACTTGCCAACAAATCACAAACAGCCGAAAAATTCTAGAGTTGACTCCGACGACATGTAAAGGATATGCAACTATTTTTTTATGACAGAAAAGACATAGAAAGACCTACTGACGCCTACATTTCTTACATGTCACTTCTGGCATGCCATTTACACGACAGCTAAATGTTTTACATGTCACTTCTGGCATGCCATTTACACGGCAGCTAATTTTTTTACATTTTCCTTCTGATATGTCTATGTTAATGATACTGCACCAACATTTCTTACATTTCACTGCTGGCATATCTTCGTCAATGATACGGCACCAACATTTCTTAAATGTTACTTCTGGCACATCTATGTCAAAGACACATAGACAAAGTTCACGGAAAGACATAATGACACTTCTAACTGCTACAAGGTCTCCAATGTTTACTGTGCTAGTGAAAACAGGCTGGCCTTGACATGGGGTGGTGACCTTTACTATCACATTGACATCGAAGACAAAACGATTCCAAAATACAAATTTTGATGCACGGGAATGTTGCAGGAGAGGGGAGGCGGGGGGGGGGGGGGGGGTAAGAGAGAAGAGACTTTGACGTCATGAAATGGCGGCGGAACATCAGCATCTAACTTGACTGGCAATGCTCGAGACAACAGGCTGTGGACAGACATGATGATCAACGTTTATAACAAGAAAAAGATGCAATTTTATGTAAATAATTAAATAAGAATAAGAATAAGAAATCATTATTAAATTATATATATTATAATATAATAAATATAGAAATATAGATATAATATAATAAATAATAGAAATAATTATTAAATTATAAATATTAATTAAATAAGAATAAGAATACTCAACGTATCAAGAAGAGATAAGATCAGAAATGAAGAAATCAGGACAAAAGACGGGGTTATGGCAGCACTAGATTTTATTAGAAAGCAGGATGTCAAATGGTTTGGCCATGCAAGTAGGTTACCAGTCAACACACAAGCAATGATGTACAGACCAGATGGAAACAGAGGAAGAGGCCGACCACGTAAACGTTGGACGGAGGGAATAGCAGAGTCCATGGGAATATCGATATATGAAGCCCATAATCGGGCACTCTCATGAAGTTTATACTTCACCTCGACACCGCAAGGTACAAGAGGAACATGATGAGATGAGATGAGATGAATTAAATAAGAGATTAAAGTAATTAACAAGTTAAAATAGTTTAAGTTAGTCGACGGATCAACATCACGGCACATGGGTGTAACCCATAAGTGCTCCATTCTATTCCTAACTCAAGCATGGTTCCGTCGCCCTGCTACTGAGTGAGTGCGTGGAGCGATTCTGTGAGCTGTGAAATTCACGTGGAATGCTTTTACATCTGTCCGCTTTTGTTTGTACAGTGGACTGCATGTTCAGAACAATGGCTACCGGCTGTTGCTGAACTGACTGATTTGCACTTTTCGGTTCACGAGTGCATTTTTCAGGAGACTCCTGGGAGTCGGCGCTGGAGCTACGGAGTTCATGCTTTGTGCGACGCTTTCGGCGGGTCGCCCTGCGGAAAGAGACCGAGCCATGTGAGGAAACCCGGGTCAATGAGGGCGCTTTCTGGTCACTGCCGATTCCATCGACGATGAATTGTGGTTTTTGTGGATGACTTTTGTGTTGGCATTCTGGCGGCGGCAATATGCACAGTGTACCTGTGCGGGCTGTTTGATTGCCGAGACTCCTGTCTGTTCCACTTTTCACAATTGACAGTGGGGAGCATTTTGTGTGTTATTCACTGGCACAGGAACTGAGCAAAATGAGGACGACCCGTTGCCGTGAAGTTGGAACCTCGACTAACTAACTAACTCCTAACTCAAGCCCGAGTCCGGAGAATCTCAGCTCAGTGCCCGAACTCCGTAGCACTGGCGATGATCCTGAAATACTTTGGGTAGATTTTTAACACGAAATTTTGCCCGGGCAGCACCGTTAGGCTACTCTTTTTTTTCGATTCTCAACTGCCAAGGGATGTTTTACGTGCACAACAATACACACGGGCGTCCGATCTCACTACCCAGAGACCAGGGGAAATTTTGTTACTAGAAGTCCACGCGAAAATATCCCAGCCCTCACTGGGGCTTGAACCCGGGACCCCCAGCAGTCGAGACGGACACCATACCTCGAAACCACTCAGCCCCCCGAAACAGCATATTAAAATGGTTGTTTCTAACCTTTAATGGATTTAGTGAGTACTGAATTTGAATTAGCACGCATGCATACACACACTCACATCTACACACGTCTACGAGCATGTACACACACTTACACGCGCTTACAGATAGTTATTTAATTGAAGAGGATTTTATTATCTTTGTCCACTGACCTAGTCTGCCAGATCGACCCAGGCTAAACCGGGTACCAAGGGATATCATGGGAAGTAAAAGCGGTGACGTCATATTGATCACATGGTCCACCGAAAGCCGATATGTATGTCAACATATGGGTTTAGCACCATATACCCAATACATATTAAATCGTGTAAAGGGGCCCTTACTTTACTCATGCACCCTAACCCCGAACCTGACTCCCGAGACCCACACGCTGATGATCACAGAATAGTTGGGACAGTGATGAATGAAATAAGGCAACAGGTAATGACTGACACACATTCATTGATGACGATGATAGAGGGATATATGTGATAGAAAGATTCTTCTGTTGTCGTCTCCTACACGTCTCTATCTCTCAATGTTCACATCAGCGCCGCAAGCACGCTTGCATCACGCCCATGACACGGTATCCACCCGTCGGGTAACGATATTATTCTTTTATCAGTTCAAGTGTTTGTCCTTTTGATCAACACGGACTGTGAACAACATATAGACCATCTGGCCGTCTGAGTAAGCTAATCCTTTCGTCAATGCTTCATCGACATCCATGATTCGAAGCAATTATCTCGCGTGACAATATGGCTATTATCTGTTTGGTGGTCAGCCAAGCGAGCCTTTCGTCCACTTGCGTGAATGTAGATAGCTGTAGGCCATTAGGGAACAGTGTGACGATGAGATTACTTACTTAGATCCCACCTGGCTTGTTTAAGTAGTTTGGGATTTGTTTAGTTAATTAGTTTGGCCACATTAGAGACCCTCTCTCTCTCTCTCTCTCTCTCCCTCTCTCTCTCTCTCTCTCTCTCTCTCTCTCTCTCTCTCTCTCTCTTTTTTTTTGTCTCTCTCTCCCTCTCTCTTTCTCTCTCTCTCTTTCTCTCTCTCTCACACACACATATACACACAAGTAAATACGCACTATTTTATGGACAGACCAGAATGAATAATTATTCTGCGCCTCAGAATATGACATGATCGATTATGCAACCAATTTAAACACAATTTAATATCAGCAAATCAGTCATGTGCACATGTGGATTATCGCCGCAGACAGCAGATCACGTACTGTAAGACTTCCCAGAATAGTGGACAAACCTTCTGGTCTGGAAAAACAACCGTGGACAATCAACCTTATGCACCAGTGAGTGAGCTAAAACAGAAAGTGAAGATTAAACAAAAGACAACAGTGTAGATATGGACACGGAATTTCACGAATAACAACAATACGTACACGTGACAGGTGGTTTTAGTGTTAGGGACCAAACCTTGCTGCATGAACGGCCATGAACTGTTGGTATCACAAAAGTAAAGGATCCCTTCTCACGCCCTGATGTGTGTTGGATATATGGTGCTGCCCCTAACTGTTAGATCCCTCATCTCTCCAATGATGGAACGGTCAACAGCATGCTGGTCGATTTTACTTCCCCGGTAATTTCCTGGCACTCATTCTAGGCTGTGTCTGTCTAGGAGCGCACATCAATGACAACACCCTCCCAACTTGGGGGAGATTCCAACACATGTCCACCTGGTCGGCAGCCAAGTGAGCTAGCCACTGCCATATCGCGGCTCCCAAATTTATATTTACGATCGTAAAATATAAACACTGTATAATCAGTTCATTGTTGGAGTAAATATGCTGGCTGTCGATGTTACCCATCTTACTGGGTGTCAGTCCACTACTAAGTTCGTGTAATTGAGTTGAGTTGTTGAGTTGAGTTAAGAAACGACATCACTGCACTCAGGACATTCCCATACGTGCTCCGTCCCCTCGTTCAACAGCCAGCGAAGAGTCATACTACTAATCGTTCCCACTGCTATCTGATTAAAAGTTCTTCTGGTCTTCCCTCTCAGTTTTGAGATTCTTCCAGAACCCCTGCCGATCCCCCGCAATCTCATTCATTCCACAAATTGGTTCTCAATCTGTTCCTCCTCCTTCTCCACCTGGTCCCACAAGCGCACGACCACCTCCCCCTTGTACATGGGCAAACTACCACCAAGAGGTGCATTCCCTGCTAGCCTATCAGCCTGTTCATTCTCCCGTACCCTCGCATAGCCAGGAGAAAATATCCATATAATTATCCTAGTCTGTGACCTCTGAAGCGACGAGAGCCATTCCACATGAAACATTCCTTTCTCCGCCTTACTAAGCACACTCTTTGAATCCGTAATGAATACAGCGTGTGTTGAAGTAGTCTCCTCTAGCCACTGGAATGCCGCTGTTACTGCCTCTACCTCCATTCTCATGCTGGAGGTCGTAGTCTCATATGCCAGACTCTCCTTTTTCAAGACTCGCCCATTAGCCTTTGCAATAAACCCCAGCCACTGCGTCTGTTTCTCACCACTGACCCATCAGTGTAGATGACTATGTCACCTTGATGTGTGTTACTCTGGATCAGCTGTTGCACTTCAAACTCAGTGCGGCCCGCTGCCCGTTCTCTGCACTCACGACCAGTGTTATTATTACATTGTGCCAGTCGGTCATGTCTTCCGGAACTTCAACCCACTCTCTTTCACGATTGATGATCTCTAGATCACACACCTGACTTATAGAAAGTTCCGCCTGTGCCATCCAGGACCCGCCTAGACTTAGTCTATGACCCTTTAACATATCCATTGCTGCATGCAGTGGATGATCCCTGTCTGCGGCAACTCTCAGGTAACATTTAGCCTGAAGGACCCTATGTCTATCCATCATTGTTGGTAGCGCCAGGATATGCCTCATGCATATAATTGGTGTGTCCTTTGTGCACCCCAGTATTAACCGCATGCCAGCATTTTGTATGCTCTCCAACCTTTCAAGTTGGCTCTTTGATACTGTCAGCAGCCCCAAACCATACTCAGTGACAGAAATTATTAACTGCTGAAAGGGCCTGTAAAGCATCCTCTGATCTACCCCGGTTGCTGCCATAGCCCTCAGTGCATTAAGTCCCTTACCAGCCTTCACCACCAAAGCCTCCACTTGATCCTTAAAAGACAAATAACTGTCAAAGGTGATTTCCCCAATCAGCCCCATTCGTCCAAGGGATTTAAAGAGACAAAGACATTCTCATGGAGTATTGGTGGTGAAGTGGTCAAGACACTCTCAGGGAGTATTGGTGGTGAAGTGGTCAAGACACTCTCTGGGAATATTGGTTGTGAAGTGGTCAAAACACTCTCAGGGACTATCGGTGGTGACGTGGCCAAGACAATCTCAGGGAGTATTGGTGGTAAAGTGGTCAAGACACTCTCAGGGAGTATTGGTGGTAAAGTGGTCAAGAAACTCTCAGGAAATATTAGTTGTGAAGTGGTCAAAACACTCTCAGGGAGTATTGGTGGTAAAGTGGCCAAGAAACTCTCAGGAAATATTAGTTGTGAAGTGGTCAAGACAATCTCAGGAAGTATTGGTGGTGAAGTGGTCAAGAAACTCTCAGGAAATATTAGTTGTGAAGTGGTCAAGAGAATCTCAGGAAGTATTGGTGGTGAAGTGGTCAAGACACTCTCAGGGAATATTAGTTGTGAAGTGGTCAAGACACTCTCATGGAATATTAGTTGTGAAGTGGTCAAGACAATCTCAGGAAGTATTGGTGATGAAGTGGTCAAGACACTCTCAGGGAATATTAGTTGTGAAGTGGTCAAGACAATCTCAGAGAATATTGGTAGTCAAGACACTCCCAGGGAGTATTGGTGATGAAGTGGTCAAGACACTCCCAGGGAGTATTGGTTGTGAAGTGGTCAAGACACTCTCAGGGAGTATTGGTGGTGAGGTGGTCAAGACATTCTCATGGAGTATTGGTGGTGAAGACACTCAGGGAGTATTGGCTGTGAAGTGGTCAAGACACTCTCATGGAGTATTGGTGGTCAAGACACTCTCATGGAGTATTGGTGGTCAAGACACTCCCAGAGAGTATTGGTGGTGAAGTGGTAAGACACTCCCAGGGAGTATTGGTGGTGAGGTGGTCAAGACACTCTCATGTAGTATTGCTGGTAAATTGGTCAAGGCACTCTCATGGAGTATTGGTGGAAAAGTGGTCAAGAAACTCTCAGGAGTATTGGTGGTGAGGTGGTCAAGAAGCTCTCATGGAGTATTGGTGGGGAGGTGGTCAAGAAACTCTCAGGGAGTATTGGTGGTGAATTGGTCAAGACGCTCATGGAGTATTGATAGTCAAGACAGTCCCAGGGAGTATTGGTTGTGAAGTGGTACTGACACTCTCAGGGAGTGCTGGTGGTGAGGTGATCAAGAAACTCTCAGGGAGTATTGGTGGTGAGGTGGTCAAGACACTCTCAGGGAGTATTGGTGGTGAATTGATCAAGACACTCAGGGAGTATTGGTGGTGAGATGGTCAAGACACTCTCGGGGAGTATTGGGTGTGAAGTGGTCAAGACACTCTCAGGGAGTATTGGGCGTGAATTGATCAAGACACTCTCAGAGAGTATTGGGCGTGAATTGATCAAGACACTCTCAGGGAGTATTGGGCGTGAATTGATCAAGACACTCTCAGGGAGTATTGGGTGTGAAGTGGTCAAGACACTCTCAGGGAGTATTGTGCGTGAATTGATCAAGACACTCTCAGGGAGTATTTGGCGTGAATTGGTCAAGCCACTCTCAGAGAGTACTGGGCGTGAAGTGGTCAAGACACTCTCAGGGAGTATTGGGCGTGAAGTGGTCAAGACACTCAGGGAGTATTGGTGGTGAATTGATCAAGACACTCTCAGGGAGTATTGGTGGTGAATTGATCAGGACACTCAGGGAGTATTGGTGGTGAGGTGGTCAAGACACTCTCATGGAGTATTGGGTGTGAAGTGGTCAAGACACTCTCAGGGAGTATTGGTGGTGAATTGGTCAAGACACTCTCAGGGAGTAGTGGTGGTCAAGACACTCTCAGTGAGTATTGGGCGTGAAGTGGTCAAGACATTCTCAGGGAGTATTGGTGGTGAAGTGGTCAAGACACTCTCAGGGAGTATTGGTAGTCAAGACACTCTCATGGAGTATTGGGCGTGAAGTGGTCAAGATACTCTCAGGAAGCAATGGTGGTCAAGACACTCTCAGGGAGTATTGGGCGTAAAGTGTCAAGACACTCAGGGAGTATTGGGTGCGAAGTGGTCAAGACACTCTCAGGGAGTATTGGTAGTCAAGACACTCTCAGGGAGTACTGGTAGTCAAGACACTCTCAGGGAGTACTGGTGGTCAAGACACACTCAGGGAGTACTGGTGGTCAAGACACACTCAGGGAGTACTGGAAGTCAAGAGACACTCAGGGAGTACTGATAATCAAGACACACTCAAGGAGTATTGGTGGTAAAGTGGTCAAGACACTCCCAGTGAGTATTGGTGGTGAATTGGTCAAGACAATCTCAGGGAGTATTGGTGGTGAATTGATCAAGACACTCTCAGGGAGTATTGGTGGGGAATTGGTAAAGACACTCTCAGGGAGTATTGGTTGCGAAGTGATCAAGACACTCTCAGGGAGTATTCTTGGCGAAGTGATCAAGACACTCTCAGGTAGTATTTGTGATGAAGTGATCAAGACACTTGTAACAGAGCACCACCTCTGTTAATAGCTTAGGAGGGGATGATGTGCAAAGACTAGGCACGGTTGAGCATCCTATGAAAACGTAACTAAGGACGCTCAAGCCGTGACGCGGGGGGTTAGGGAAGTTAGTTACCAACTGATTAACTTGCAGTCAAGACGTACGGTTGACATCTGGTCGCTAATGTATAACATCTACCGAATGAGAAAATAAAAGAGAACTCAACTATTACCATGCCTTCGAGTTGATCTATTCGCCACCAGCCCTGTTATATAAGGCGAAATGTTGCCAGTGACTAGGATTCAAGTCATGGGATGTCGCGGAATTGAAATTTGCCTTCACATTCTCCAAGGGCACGCTGTGAAACCTTCATTGAACTACTGCGACAAAAAGATGGCTGTTTCTTCAATACCACCGCGTAAAGTTGGTAGCAGATGAATTTGTCGTTTGCGAGGAGCTTTAACATGGCCCTTCTCTGAATTTGTCGTTTGCGACGAGCTTTAACATGGCCATTCTCTGAATTTGTCGTTTGCAAGGAGCTTTAACATGGCCATTCTATGAATTTGTCGTTTGTGGGGAGCTTATAAAGGCGCCACTGATCAAATCCTTGCTACGTAATCCTGGGCTCCTTTCGTTGCAGAGCTCGCTGTCAAGTTAATCCTGAACTCCATTGCTTACAGAGCTCGTTGTCAAGTCTCCTCTGGGCTCTGTCGTATGTGAGAGCCGCTTTGTCAAGTAAATCAGTCGCAACTAAGTTAGAATTGGAAAAACTACAGCTCATCAAAATGACACTCAAGCAAAGCGATATCGTTAATGTGGAATCTTCGGAAGCGGGTGGGCATAGTGGGTTGCCGTCCTGCTGAAGAAGAGACCCTATTTAAATCGCTAGAGCCGTTTCCAGACGTGCCCTTTTTCGGGTGAAGTCCAGAAGTGCCCTTTTTCGGGTGAAAAGAAGCCACAAATCTGGGGTGCCCACCAATGGGTGAAATCAAGAGTTCAGAAGATCTCCTTTCGCTGTGATGGAGTAGAGGAACACGACACGCTCGTTTTTTTTCTGTGAAGCCTACAGTTGTCAAGCATAATCCTCAGTTGGCGTATTTGGACTTACTTTCCTTATGGACTCGTGGACGTTGCTGTCGGGACTATTAACTTGTCGAGCCCCTGATTTGCTGACCAGAGGACAGAACTTGTATACGCTGGTGAAGTACTTATAAGTGATTTAATTATATTAGTTAGATTAGATAGTGTTAATTTTGGATTATATTAGTTACATTAATTACTATTTTATTGAGACGACACGTAGCAAAGAACACGAAAGGTTTGAGCCAAGAATTGAAAAGGGTGTCCATATGGCTAGAAGAATTGAAGGTAGTGATCGGTGAGGTACAATATTTTGTAGAAGGGTTAAGGAGAAGAATGATCGGGCAAGAGACTTATTTAAAGGTGGAATGCAATAGGGTAGGAACGAATAACAGAAGACAACATAACGTTATATACAGAGACAGTTACGTTGAGCCAGATGTGACTAAGGTCAGAAGTGGTTATAATAGACGAAGATACAGAGATGGGCATGAGAGAGACCTTTCCAGTAAACAATGGAATTGGCCCTCCAATTGGCCCTGCTAGAAAAAGACGGGACGATTGGTTTGAGCAAAGACGAAGACAGTATTTGAAGTCAGGGTCGAAGGACAGGGTAGAACATATAAAAAGAAATTCAACTACTCCTAAGGTGGTTGCGAATCTGACTGTTAAACAGGAAAAGAAGACGACGGTATTAGTAAAGAAAATAGACCAAGAGACTCAGACGCAGGTGATTGAAGTGGTGGAAGGGAATACACAGACACAAGTTGATACAGTAGAAAAGAAAGTCCAGGTACAACCAGCCAGCAAGATAACGAAGGGAAGTCAAACCGAGTTGGTAGAAACTCAATCAAATCCAACTTACTTAAAGGTGACAAAGAGAGACACCGATACAGAAGTTAGACAACCCAAGACAAGAGACAGCAGAAGGAAAATTAGAAAGAGTGTTAGGACCAGAAATGGAAAAAGTTTGCTCATATATAA
The DNA here is from genome assembly GCA_963921405.1 of Cepaea hortensis. Lineage (NCBI taxonomy): Eukaryota > Metazoa > Mollusca > Gastropoda > Stylommatophora > Helicidae > Cepaea > Cepaea hortensis. The sequence continues at coordinate 96,494,455 of OY992877.1, read as the reverse complement.
TCATGGGTGTGGAACTGAGGAATCTGACTCGTCTTTAGAGTCTTCACACCTCACAGATTTTAGTATAGAATATACACCAGACAGGAATTTAAAAGGAATGAATAGGAACGAGAGGATTGTACTACGAGCAGATCCTGACTCGAAGCGTGATGTTTCCTCATACGGTATAGTTGCTGGTAGACAGACAGACAGAATTTTAGTTGGTGACTCTTTGGAACAAGATACCAGTATATATAACAGAAAAGTAGCGAAGGCTAGGAGACGAATGCCAGGAGAGAAAGAAAAAGATACTTTCAAAAAGAAAGATGTTTGCCTAGTAGAAAGTAGAACACAAAAACAGCAGAAGGCTGAAGCGTCGCTCGACAAAGCTAGAAGTCTCATGAAATCGATAAGACCATGGTTATATTTAAATAACCGATACGAGCAGATTTGAGCATTTTGTAACTGAGCTTGGGGTAATTCAAGTATGATGAGGCTTATACCGGCTCAAATGTTGTGTTGCTGTGGAGCGGGTTAAAGTGGAAAACGGTGGAGAATCACTGCAAGTGATGTGTGATGTCGAGAACTGATGTAGTATTGTCTTGTATTGCATAGGTTGTCTTGGGGTAAAAAGTTGTCATAGAATAGTCACCGATTGGGTATTGCGGATGTTATAGCCTGAAAATAGCGCGAAGAAGTAGATCATTATTATGAAGTGGCGAGGAGGTTAAGATAAAGTGAGTGAGAAGTTGACTGTCGGAGTGGTTTGATGTGGAAATTAGGTAGGACGGAGAGTAGTGGGATTACGATGATTGAGAAAACTGAAATAAGAAAGCAGTCGAATTGTGAAAGTCATGTTGAGTATTGAAGTAATTCGTCTGGTTATGGGTTGTCCTTGCGTGAGTATAAGTGTAGAAAAACATGTGTTCGTCGCGCTGAGTGAAGCAGGAGTGAGGTTCTGAGACGCCGTCTAAGTGGAGTGCATGGATAGAACGATGTCAGGTGATTAGTAGTAGTAGCGCATGCATGTACGAGGTGTTTGATATATCTTGTGTCACTGTGTGTGGAAGTGATCGACACGCTTAGGCTGCGGTGAGTAATTGCTAGAATGTTAAATTGGTGTCTAATTTGTTTTTTGTTTTTGTAGAAGTAATAGTATAGGCACGTCAGGTTGTCGTGATACGAGAATAATGGTGAGACGAGAACGAGGTTGTTTGTACACAATGGTCAATGCATATGAGAAGTATAAATACGAGCGCCGTGCGAATATGCGAAGAGTGGCTGATTGGTAACGCTGATAAAACATACCGGTGATTTCGTGGAGGACAGAGTAAGTGAGTATGCGAAAGTTGGGAAATATAAAGAAGGTGATTGGAAAGGTGTGATGCCTTTTGTTTGGAATGTGTGGTATTGGACAAAATTAATGACAATTTTATGACAGGCTGACAGAAAGAGAGTTAACGTTTTGAATAACGTTTCATAAAACAGATTTAGTATTGTTGACAGAGATATGTCGAAGCTAGAATGCCTGATACAGAGAAATGAGAGAAGATGGTTTGCCCAGTCGGAGTGAGGTTTGTCGTTAGTCATGTGGTGTTGTTTACTGTTTCTGAAAGAGCCCCGATAAATAGGAGTAACCTTGAGTAGTACTGAAAGATGAGTGATGTAAGCAAGAGAAGGAGAGAATGTGATTAGCCAAATGAACATCAGAGTGTTATAAATAGAGCACTATAGAAGGTGTTCCGATAAATGTGACTGGTTTGACTATCATCGTGGTGTGAGAACGCTAAGAGAGAGTTGAGGATAGTTTAGAGTTGTTGTGGTGAGATGTTGGAAAGTACTGATGCAGGAGAATGAAATGTTAGTTGCGTCGGGTAGACGAGAGTTGTTGGTACAGTAGATAGATGTGTTGGTGAAGCCTATAGTAAATAGACATTCGTTGGTAGTTGTAGCATTGTGGAGACACCGTGGTAAACGGGATGAATGTTGGTACAAATTAAATTCAAGGGAAACAACTAGATTAGGAAATGGCTGTGCTGAGTTGCAGTTTCCCTTACTGAGTAGATGAATTGTGGTGTGCTGAAATAGCCATACTACTTGGAAAATAGAGCAATTTTTGCTGTAGTTTACAGTAATTGTTTGGTTAGTATGTCAAGTGCAGTAGTGTTGCAGTGGAGTTAGGTTGTAAAAGATGGAATGTTGTGAAGGGAAATAATCAATGCTTGACTTCCAGAAAAAGTACGGTCATTTGTTGATTAATGACTTTTGGTTGACGGGAACAAATATTGTTCTGAGTTATGATGAGAATATAGTCTGTAGGTAACAGATATATTTTGGGGTTAATGCCTAGCATTGAGTTTTTTTTGTTTTTTTTTTTAAGAATAACGGAATAGGCATGACTTGTGCTCATAGATATGTATTACATTGGTTCGTATAAGAGACCAATGTTGTTTGAGTACTATAAGCAGTTGGTTTTAATTGAATATATATGGTATGTTATGTTATTTTCGATTGATTTGCGTATTATTCAATTTTAGAATAGGATGGTTTTGTTTTCAGTTTTTTATGTGTATAACACCACTCCGTAAAAGAGACTGGTGATGTTAGGTGACACTAGGTAATTTTCTATGGTGATTAAGTTGATGCTTGTTTCATTCTGTGGGGATATATGAAAACATATTTGAATATCAAGGGGGGGGGGGATATTGTTCTGTTCTGATTGTATGTCACAGTCTCATTATCTGGTAAACTAACATTAGTTAATAGAGATTAGCCAAGGGCTACAACTTCCGCCCAAAGGGAAAGAAGTAAGACCCTCGAAGGCCAGAGTATTCCAGAACCTTCTCGAAGGACTGGTCAATGAGTCCACTGTCCCGTGGACACTGATGTGGCCCGCCTATTGCGGGGTCCACGAGGAACTCGAACAGAGTTACCACCCGTGTCGGATTGCGACACGTGTGGATCGGCAGAGAGAGACGGGACATCGAAGAGGCAACAGGGCCTGCCTTAGAGGGACTCAATAGTTTAGACTCAATAGTTTAGACCCATGTGGGGTTTATAGACTTATGCTAGATAGTATGCTTAGAATGTTTGATGATGTTAAACTGTGTGATGATGTTAAACCTCTGTGATATGCGATTCAGTGCGGGCTTGTTAAACCCACTGCGCCAACGCACTGTATATTGAAATACAATAAATGTTAGATATTATAGCTAACTGAGTTATTGTTGCCTGTGTGAGCCCGAGCTCAGATACCTAGACATACAACACGCTGACAGGCTTTTTGGGGGCTAAGCTCCGGTTTTGGCATAAGCTTTACATATAAACGGCTATTGATTGCCAAGTAAAATAGTAAATTAATCATATCAAATTGATGTTTGAAGAAGTTTAACAAATGTGCATCTATCTAGTGATCAACTAATATTAATATGAGTCCCTCTACAGCTAGTCTCTCAATGATGTTAGTACGATAAGCTATTTTGACATGACTGTAACATTTTTTGACTGTTACTAATGTTTTCTCATTCTACGAGCAGATTGTTCCGCGAATTGTGAGGCCTTTTTGTGTGGCGTGTAACCTATGTGAACTATCCAACAGTGGCGAAAGTACAAGACAACATTCACAAGTTCTGGGATCATAAGATAAGTTTCACATCATGCCCATTGCAACCCTAAGCGGTACTTATCACCATCCATCCATGTATCATTTTGCTTTGCATTGATTTGTATGTATATTCATGACCTTGTAACCAACATAACTTTGCATTTGGATTTGCGCATGTAATTATTAAGGGAGATAACTAAATTTTCTACTACCCAACATTTTTCTAAGGGATTTAACTTCAGTAAAATTACCAACAAGTAAAAGTCAAGATGTCTACTTTAGATAAATGTATTGAACAAGGTATTAAATTAGGTTATAAAGAAGAGAAACTGTCAGAATGGGCACAGAAGACGCACGCAGAAAACATTGCCCCTGAAGAAAGAGCGATAGAACGAGAAGAAAAAAAGATACAGATGCAAATGGAGGCAGAAGAGAAAAAGATGCAAATGCAACTGCAGGCTCAAGAGAAACAACTAGAGCTTGAGGCGGCGGCCAAATTAGCCCAATTGAATGCCGATACACAAATAAAACTAAAGCAGATAGAAATCGATTCCAACGTAGAAATATCTGTAAATAAACTAAGAAGCAAAGAGGAAGAACAGAAATATAATAAGTATAAAGGCCTCGTCAAGGCATTCTGCTCAGGAGATTCCATCAGTGCATACCTGGAAAATTTCGAGTGTCTAATGTCCTACCATAAGATCATTAAATCAGATTGGTCATTTATTGTAATGAGAAATTTAGCTCTGGAACCTTTGAAAGTAATAGAGACAGTGCCACAGGAAATGAGAAAGGATTATGACTACTTAAAACAACGCATTCTCCAACATTTCTCTTTAGATACTGCAGGTTACCAACAACAGTTCGCTAAATTATCCCCTCAACCAAATCAAACCTTCATAGATTACGTATCTACTGTTCAGGATGTGTGCACAAAGTGGATTAACTCAGCTAAGACTAACAACAGCCATGACAAACTAAAAGAACTCATTATTATTGACAAAATAGTTAGTACAATCCCCACACCTTTTGCTAAGTTTTTGAAACAAATGGACTGTAGGAGTATTCAGGATGTAGAGACAAAGGGGAACGCATTTTTCACAGCGAACAGAGATATTTTCCAATTAAACCTAGGTCAGAACGAAACAGCAGCAGTGGTCAACACTAAATACTCGAAACCAACGGAAAGCAAGTTTAAACCACGCTCAAATGTCAGAAAGCCAGTTAAGTGCCAATATTGTAGTTTGACGCACGAACAATACGTTATGTGCGATAAATCACCTAACTATCCTCATCATCTTAAAATGATTGTGGAGAAGCAGAAAAACAAAAGAAATGCGTACCAGAGAGCGGTCAAATGCTATTTTTGCAGCAGCTTTGGGCATTTTAGTCGCTTTTGTGATGGTCGAAAATTACTAAAACAGGCCAATGCTGCACTGGTTGAAAGTTCCTCAGAGGAAGATATTGAGTTACTGAATGAGTGTGACAATCAAAGCGAAAGTTTGAGTGAGCTAGGAAATGCAGTGCACATTATTGACACCATTACAGACAGTAATTGTAACACCTGTACGAAATTCCAACTTGACACAACATTACTATGTGGCCACACTATCCCTATTTCAAATGAAACAGCCAATGCTGCCTTATCTTCTACAGGCAAGCTTAATTTTTCAACAGGGTTTGTAAATAACAAAAGGTGCACACTAATTCGTGATTCCGGCGCAACGCTCTGTGGGATTAAGAAAACATTAATCAACGACAAAGACTACACACACAAACATGTAACTTGTCGCACATTCTCAGGCACTATAGAGAAATACCCCCTCGCTCTTGTCGAAATTCGAACACCGTTCATATCAGGACTAGTATTATGCGCTGCCCTAGAAAATCCGGTCGCTGATATTATACTTGGGAACCTGCCCAACATACGACCGTGCTCTGAAAAGGAAATCAGAGATTGGGAGCGAAAAAAGGTATACAACACCCAAACAGCGATCCCAAAGAGAAACACCATTCATGCTTGTCTCAATCTGCCAAAAGGACAAGGGAGACAACCAATGAAGTAATTCAGAAAGAATTCACCGATGTTTATGATGCAGGGGCGGTCGAATCTGTCAATGATACGACCAATTTAAAACCTCGAATTGAGGATGCCACCGGTCTACCAAGGACCAAGCCTGTAGATGTGCAACAACACACACAACACACGAATGCAATAACACGACAGACAACTCACAAAACTCACACCGACCAACTGCAGGAGTCACTAGAAATTGCAGCACCAAACACTACCATCACTAATTTTGGAGATGAACAAAAATCAGATCCTACACTTTCACCATATTTTAGGTTAGTAGGACTTAAACCAAAATTATCTAAAAACGCATCGTGGTCATTTACATTAAACAACAATGTGTTGACTAGATTATACACTAGAGATCAGTCCACAATACAGCAAGTAGTGTTACCACAAGCACATCGAGAGTAAGTACTAAAAATAGCCCATGATTCACCTTTTGGAGGTCATATGATGTATGAAAAAACTAGAGCTAGGGTCCTGACCCAATTTTATTGGCCGAAATTTTGCCAACACATTAAAACCTATTGTAGATCATGTGATATATGTCAAAAACTGGTGAAAAAGAGGAAAAACCCTACGGCAGAAGTCCAATCCACAACAACTGCCTCGAGGCCATTCCAAATCGTGGCAGTTGACCTAGTAGGTCCGTTGAATCACATCTCAAGTAAAGTGAATAGATATATTTTTACTCTTATCGATCTATGTACGAGATGGCCAGAAATGCTTCCTTTAAAATCTATCTCCTCTAAGGATGTGACGGACATATTGTTAAATATATTCTCCCGTTATGGCTTTCCGGAGAAAATAATCTCAGATAGGGGAACCCAGTTCATATCCAATGCCACTCAATCGGTAACTAAGTTACTAGGCATAAAGCAATGTTTCACCAGTCCCTATCGACCAGCCGCAAATGGTATCTGCGAAAAACTAAATGGGGACCTGAAACATATGCTATCCAAAGTGACAGCTGAAAATCCAGCCGATTGGGATATACTTCTCCCAACGGTGCTGTTCGCATATAGAGAAGTCCCGCAATTAAGCACAGGGTTCTCTCCCTTCAAATTGATGTATGGAGCGAACCCAAGAGGACCTCTCACTATTTACAAAGATATCATATCACAACCTGTAAATATCCAACTACCCATTTCCACCTATGATTTGGTCACTGACACCAGAGACAAAATCATACGTTCCTGTATACTGGCCAGAACATCATTACAGGAGAAAGGTTTTAGGTACAGGCAGTACGCCAACAAAGGTGCAAAAACAATTGTATTAAAACCAGGTCAGGATATTTTACTACTGCTACCTGACAAGAGAGATTTACTATCAACCTCTTGGCAGGGACCTTTTAAAATTGTTAGAAGAATTTCGGAAGTTGATTACGAAGTTTCGTTGAATGGAAAGATGAAAATATTCCATGTAAATATGTTAAAACCATACTATGCTAGACAGGACACTGACACGAGTGAGCAGACGCAGCTAACTGACGACAGAAACGAAACGACAGTGACCCAACTGAGTAACATCTCGACAAACGAAGCATCGTTAACGACGCACTCTTACGATAACAAAGACGACGAAGACATATGTACATTACCGACAATATGTGATAACGACAGTGACGACAAATTTGACGACATATTGACAACGATTAATCTCGACGACGACGACAATGACATTGAGGACAATTTACAAACAGTAGCATCTGTGATAAACCAGACAGACGTAGACAATACTGAAATCCCAGTACCGATTATGAATGACGACGGTAGTATAAAGGACATACAAATCTCTGACACTCTGACACAACAGCAGCGACAAGACATTTTGACTCTCCTTAACGAGTATAAATCTATCTTCTCTAACAAACCTGGACGGACTGACAAAATAACACATTCAATTGTGTTGACAGATCTGACACCGGTCAAATGTAGACCATATTCTATTCCTCTGCATTATAGAGCAAATTTAGACAAGGAAATTTTGGATTTAGAGAAAAATAGGATAATTCAGAAATCTATGTCTCAATATTCTTCACCGATTGTTCTGGTGAAAAAGAAGGACCAAACAATTCGTTTGTGCATCGATTATCGAAGGTTAAATACAATAGCCACCACGATGCGGAGCCGATGAATAGCTGTGAAGACCTCATTTTGAACATGTCTCAATCATCCTTATTTTCAAAGGTTGATTTAGCGAAAGGTTATTGGCAAGTACCACTAGACCCTGCTTCTAGACATATAACAGCATTCGCCACACCTCTCGGTTTGTACGAATGGAGATATCTTCCATTTGGTCTGAAGAACGCTCCCGCCACATTTGTGAGGCTAACTAGATTGCTATTGCACGGAATTAAAGATGTCCAAGCTTATATTGATGATATATGCATTCATTCTTCTAATATAACTTCTCACTTACTTACACTCAAACAAGTCTTCAACCAAATCTTTCTTTTCGGTCTTACTATCAAACCTTCCAAGGTTGAAATAGGCTATAAACAAATAGACTTCCTTGGTCATAGAATTTCTGAAGACAAACTGCTGACAGATGAGAAAATGTGCTGTTCAACGCCTACACTGTGCAGATCACAGGACTGGGAAGGACATTGTCATATGCCGTCGATGTGTTAGTCTATCGTCAGGGTAAGGATAGAGATCGAGTTGCTGTGGAACTACGAACAGAACTAAATAGCATAAGCACTTCGTGTGTGCAATCTGGGGCAACGGTCAACCCAACGAAGGCAGCAGTGACATGGTTCTCTTTGAACAACCATATTGTCAACACTCCCAACACCAACTGTAAATTTGTGCTCAGAAACTGGAAAGAACGCAGGAAATGAATTACCCGGGTACATGTTTTGATCGAAGCCTTGCTTATGATAACAAAGGGCAAGCAGGGTTTGGCAGCGATGCGGGTGATGACGGCTGCAAACTGAGCAGCGCCATATATGTCTCCTATACGAGGGTCTGGTCCTTTCTGTTATGGAGTAAGCGATGGCGATCCTGATTCTCAGCTATAAGCAGATGGAAAGGATACAGAATGAAGCTATGTGTATTATTCTTGGATGTACTAGAGAATATGCAGGGCGAAGCGCTACCTTCTTGATTTTCCAACCATTGAAGACAGAATACAAATCTGCAGAGGACGTGCCTACCTCAGAGTTAACGCAAACACACAACATCCACTGCATACTGAAATTAAGAAGGTAAAGGGCAGCAGGTTAAAAAGAGGAAAGTCATGGATGGGTCTAGCCGAAGACATTCTTCAACAAGTGTGTTCACTTGAGGACTTAGAACCTGGCGAGGAGTGGGTACGAATTCCAACAGATTTCTGTACATCCTTTTCAGTCTGCATCCAACTAGGCAGAAAATGCAGACAAAAAAATCCGGCTGCTGTGGAGGCGGAAGTTTAGGCTTTGATTTTCGAGAATTCTTTAGAGGGTGATGCTGTAATTTACACAGATGGGTACCTCGTTTGACGAGTGAGAAATTCATGGGCCTTTACGGCTCAGGCTGGAGGAAGAATCGTGAAGGAAGATTCTGATGCTTTTACTTTGACCACAAGTAGCCGGACTATAGAAGCCATGGCAGTAAGTAAAGAAATAACATGGCTCACAGAGATTCATGCTGGCGTGTTTCCTTAGTGACTCAATGAGTATGCTCAGGAAGATAAGAGATGGGGTGGGTCCGGACAGAGTGGGTGCTGTCTCTGCTGGCAAAGATTAGCTTTATTTTTGTGCCAGGTGCAAGTGTACAAGGAAATTAGCAGGCTTACAGGTAAGGCTACTGTGGAGGGCAGGCGAGCCATGGACCAGGCTGATATTCTGAATGCTCTAAGAGAAGCAAGTCGTTTGCGAGAACCAAGTGATGACTGTACCTCTACAACCATGGTCAGGCTGCGAAAACAGCAAGTTAAAAGAGGGGTGGCCAAACAAGAACACGTGTCGTCAGCCGCTACACGCTGCAGGAATTACTGAAGAGGGGATCCGAGCACTTATGGACTGAATGTTTCGATGTGCAATGAGGATGATCTGTCGACTAACTAACTAACATGAACATCATTCTGTTCTGTTTCTGATCTTGACTATATGTTTAACTATTGGTGCATGTCAGCAACTGATTGTTTTCTATAATCAGGTCTTAGCCGGTACTCTTGTTATTTAAACTGGGAGATTAACTTTGTATTTTATAAATGATCATGACACCAACAATATTTATTTTCAATTAAATGCCCACAAAATCCAATCACATTGCAAGTTTAATGACTTCTCTCTGGCTACTACTGGATAAACTTCCAAATTAGCTTATGTTCACATTTTATTGAAGTTGCTTTAAGCTACTTTATGGAAATGTAAAAGACAATGAAAACAAACATTACTGAATCCTGCCATACATCTTTAATGGTAAACATTTCATGACAGCAAAACACTGCTTAGTGTTTAGCTACTGCTTAACTCCTGTTCTTGCTCTTTCATCGCCCTGCAGCCATGATAGCAGCAACACCTACAAGAAACAATTGTAAAATAAACATTAATACAACCAGTAGCCTGAAACTGTGGTCTCAGACAACATTTGTTGTGATCTATGTGTCATGCATTGCAGATGTTTGCTTTGTTGTGTCACTTTGACCAACATCTTCCAATTTCTACAGCTGAGGTTCCTTTTCTGGATTTCTCCTCCCGTAGGCAGATGGGCTTTTCCTGCTCAATGTGAACCAATGATATGGACATTTTTCTCCCCCTGAATATAGTGTTTGTTGCATAATGGCTATTTTTGCCAGTGAGCCCAACAGTAATTGAGGTCAGCACACCATAAAGTATCAACAAATATTCATCATCATCATCATGTGCCTTGCTGGCAGCCATCCTTCATATTTGTAACAATATGTATCAATGTGGGCACTGAATCCCCTTCATGTGCACATGTGGTTTGGCGTCGCAGACAGCAGAGCACATACTCCAGGACTGCCCAAACTACAACATATCCAGGCATACCTTCTGGCCTAGAGAGACAACAGTGGAAGATAACTATGGACCGCTGAGTGAACTAAAAAAGACTTAATACAAGAGACAACATTGCAGTTATAGACATATTTCAAGCGAACGAAAGAAGAAGAATCCCCTTCATGACTTGGCATAAAACTGTCAAGAATTTTCTCTGCCTCTCTACAAATTCATAATACCACATTGGAAACAGGCAGCAGGGAGGAGTAGCTGTATCTGTTGTTCCCAATGGTCTTATCAGTTCTGAGAAGTTTTATAGTTAGCTGCCCAACACAACTAACTCGCCTGCTCTCAATGACCACTACCTGTGTTGGTCTATGGCTGCTTATTCTATATCCACAGCCAACCTCAACATCTAGAGGTCACTCTACCATCCACCGCCCGGTGGAAGCACCTCCAGAAGGCCAAGCACTCACTCTACAATAGGTATATGGGATTTCTTTAATAAAATAAATTATGTTTTGCACTTGTGATCTAACTTGTCTTTCTGCTTATATTTACAAATAAGAATGTAACAGCATATTTCCACTACTTACTTATTTCACCCCGTATTGTTTTCAATGGTACACGCCAGATGCATTTTTAATCAACATGTTCATTTTGCTTTGGCTTACTTCTTGTGCTCATGACTAGATTTAGTTATGCTCATGGCAATAGAGCAGACTCTGAATATACCTTGTTATCTCAATGTTGCACAAGGATCTGAATATGCCTTATGCTAGCTCATTATTGCACTAACCATCTTCTTCTTCTGCGCTCATCAGGAGTGTTTTTTCTGATAAAAGGGCATTGTGCCTGTTCACAGCAGAGATGCTATACTTGCGCCTTTAGGCCGACACGTCCGACTTCTGCGGGCATTTGTTGACCGGATTAACCTTCCCGGTCACCATCTTAACTACCTAATTTATCCTCAATTAAGCTGAGATATATGTGTGCAATGGTGGTGATCATTAATCAGACTTACTATCAAATGAGATTTTCTCTGTGATATTCTTGGTTTTGATGTTTTCATCCTGACTTGTGATGAACACATAGCCATCCAGCTGCTCCGTCCAACCATACTTGCTGATCCACTGACTGGTCTGGGCATCTGTGCAGGTCACAAAGATTTATTCACATTTATAAATGGCTTTTAATGCATACCACAAGTGACAGAAGCATTCAATAAACTACCAGTACAAATTTAGTTCACCATCAAAGTCCTATAACAAACAATGTACACAAGCATGCCATTAACTGGAGACTGCCAATCAATGTGTATGCCAGATGAAGATATGAGTGCCATCACAATGAAGTATGGGTAACGAGCGAAAGACGCTCCAAATTGCTATCACAGCCGGAAGCAGAATTGAGGAAGAGCTTTAAACCTTGGCTAAATGTGCATAATGCATTCATCACTTCTGTCCACCTCTTGGCCTACATGTGACAGAATAGCAACACGCAACCTTGCATGCCTGTTTAAGTGGCTAACAAGGAGGCTTGTTGTGAGGCTGGCTATATGGTCCTGTAGATAATTTTAACTGCAAAACCCAGTCATTAATGAGCAAGCCTACAAAGGGCTTCAGCTTCGTTGGGAGATAAGATCAGAATGGATAACAGCTCTTAAACTTCCAATGTACTGATGCCATGGTAGCGGGCTCATGCTACACAGGTCAGTTGGACTAAAATGTTGACTTCTCATCCTTGACATAAATTACAAGTACCCCAGAAGTCAAGAGTGGGTTCACCTGATGGCGAGGGACAATAGTAACAGGGAAAGGTAATCGAAGGTAAATCCTCAACATTATTTACAGGTCACATTATATACAGTATTCTACACAATTATTAAGGTGCCCTAAGGTATGTGAAACAAATAAATGGTAGCAGTTCATGTTTCACCTAAACATTTCAACGTACAATATTATACTGCGCTATATACCGACTGTTAGAAATAAAAGTATATTTTTGGAAGAGGTGTAAAGATTATATACAAACCAGAAATGTTTCCCAGCAGTTGTCGCAGTTTGTCCTTGCGGATGGTCTGGTATGTAGAGGCTACCACATGACAAACAACTGAGGAGTAACAATATAAATAACTGCATCAACAACCATGGAGAATAGTAAACAGCATATTGAAATGTAACTTCATCTACTCTTGACTGCTTTGACCCTTGACTGCTGCCCCTGTGGTCATCGATTTGAATCCCCACTGCAGAAGGGATGCTTTTTACTGCCCCAGTCTTCCAAGCAGACTCAGGCTAAACATGAGTATGAGGAAATGTCCAGGGAAGCATGATACTAACAATATCACCAACTGAGTTGGAACTGGCCTAAAAAATTAAATAGGCTAGCACCATATACCCAATATGTTATGAATAGGGGTCCTTTGCTTTTTTTTTTTAATCTTCTGAGAATATAGTGAATAATACACTTGTATCTGCCATGTAATTTACCTGTATCTTTTTATATGGTGAGTAGAACATAGTGGCAATAGACTAACAGTATCTATCATGTAATTTACCTGTATCTGTTTATATGTGAGTAGAACATAGTGGCTAATACATTTGCAGTATCTACCATGTAATTTATCTTTTTTATATATGAGTAGATCATAATGGTTAATACAGTGGCAGTATCTGCCATGTAATTATCTGTATCTGTTCATATATGAGGAGTCACAGTTGCTAGTGCAATGACTAAGAAACATGGTGGTGCAGAGTTCAGTTCCCAGTAATGACAGAACTGTTACTGCAATATGGCTGAGTCAACACACAGCATTGTAAAATCCAATCTTTCTTGCCTGTGGGGCAGGGTGGTAAACTTACCATGAGGTTCCTGGCCACATGGAGTCCATTGGTGCCTGTCAACTGTCAGGTTTTGAGATTACAAGAGACTTAATTGTATACCATAGTTTGGTTGGCATCAAGGCAAACAAACACTGCACCCAGGATAGCAACAGCAAATTTGCTAAACTAAAGATGCTGCAGGAAAAACCCTGGTGGAAACTGGAAAGAATGGTCAAAGAAACTCTGATTTTCAAAGGGTCACAAATTGGGCCTGCATGCCCATCTTACAATCAACCCTTCAGTCTCACATAGTGCAGATAAGGTGGTATTTCACTGACAGCTGAGAAGGTGGCCTACCAATAACGCATGGAAAAAGAAAGGTTAAGAAGACAACATCAGATGAGAGGAAGGGTCGGCAGAAATAAGAAAGAAAATAGTAATAGAAACAGCATTCAATAGCTTCTCATATCTAAACGGCAGAGTTATGAATTAAAACTACAAACTATCCGAGAAGGTTAACCCGGTCAACAAATGCCTGAAGAAGTCAGATGTGTCGACTGAAAGGTGCAAATATCGCAACTCTGCTGTAAGCAGGCACAATGCAATTGGTAATTTTAGAATAGGTTCACTGGAAAAATAAGATAGTACTTTCGCAAATGCAGGCCTTAAACATTCGCTATTTACAATAACTTTTGGATGTTTGTTTGTTAGTAAATCAGTGAAACATTTGGTCAATTCAGCAAAATGAGGAATAAATTGTCTATAGTAATTCAAAAGACCTAACACACTTCGGAACTCTTTTTTGGTTGTCGGAAGCGTCAATTTCAAAATTCTAGACATGATGTTATCGTCAGTTGATATGAAGCCATTTGAGATCTTATAGCCCAAAAATGTAATTTCTTGAAAGGCTATATCAACTTTGGATGGTTTTATTGTCAGTCCATGTTGTCTAATCCTGTCGAATGTCTGCTGTAGTGCTGTTATGTGGTATGTCATGTTCTTTGTATGTATGCAAATGTCGTCCATGTACCAAATGATGTTGGAAATGCCTGTCAAAAGTCGTCTTGTCATTCTGACAAAGGTTGCTGGAGCATTAACTAGCCCGAATGGCAACTTGCACAATTCGTATAGTCCCCAGGGTGTGGCAAATGCTGTCAGGTATATACTGTCAGCATGTACAGGTATTTGCCAGTAACCTTTTGTCATGTCCAGTTTAGTAAAGTAACGTGAGTCAGTCAGTTCAGTTAGTATGTCTTCACAGTTGCTCATTGGTTCTAAATCCAACTGTGTAATGCTGTTGAGTTTCCTATAGTCAACACAGAATCTTATTGTGTTGTCCTTTTTCTTCACAATGACAATGGGTGAACAAAAATGTGATTGTGAACATCGGATGATATGGTTTGCTTCTAAGTCAATAATTTCTTGGTGTAATTTGTCTTTGTAGTGTATAGGAATGGAATATGGTCTGCATTTTATTGGGATGTCAGATGTCAAAATAATATGATGATGCACTAAGTCTGTCTGTCCTGGGTTATTAGAAAAAATTGTACTGTAGTCTTGTAATACTTGTCTGCAACTGTCAGTCTGTGTCTGCGTCAGTTTGGGATTTACCTTTATGTCCTGTAGGTTGGTTGTCGTGTCCAGTACTGGTGTTGGTATCTCGTCAGTATCGTTGTCGTCTGTCTGGTCCACTATTGTTGTGCTTGCTGTAGTCTCTACTTGTTCGTCGTCCCTGTGGTAATATGGTTTAAGCATGTTAATATGAAAAATCTTGTGTTTGTCCCTAACTGCAATTTCGTAATCTACTGTCGAAATTTGTCGTAACACTTTAAACGGTCCTTGCCATGAGTCTGTGAGAAGATGTCTGTCACTTGGCAATAAGAGAAGAACGTCCTGTCCTGGCGTCAGAGTAATGGTTCTATTTCCTCTGTTAGCGTATTGTCGGTAGATAGCACCAGATTTTTGCAGTGCTTCTTATGCTAACACACATGATTTCATGATTCTATCGCGCAATGATATTGCATGTTCATACGATGAAATGGGTGTAAATATGGTTTTACTTTCAGTCAGCATAGACTGATACAACGATAATGGGCCGCGTGGTTTGGCACCATACACTATTTCAAATGGTGAGAATCCAGTGCTGGAATGTGGCACTTCCCTATATGCAAATAAAATAGCAGGTAGATACGTGCCCCAGTCTTCGGGATGTGCTTGGGTTACTTTTGAGAGCATATGTTTAAGATCGCCGTTGATCTTTTCTATGATATCTGTGGAGTATGGGTGGTACGGGCTGTTAAAGCATTGCTTTACCCCCAACATCTTAGTAAATGCTTGTGTAGCTGCGGCAATAAACTGGCTGCCCCGATCTGAAAGGATGGTATCAGGGAATCCTACCCTTGCAAAAATATGGAAGAATACTTCCATGATGTCTTTGGAAGTTATATTCTTCACCGGAATGGCTTCTGACCACCGACTACATAAATCAATTATTGTAACAATATATTTGGTTCCTCTTGATGTTATGTGGTTAAGAGGACCAACTATATCGACCGAGATCTTTTCAAACGGTCTACTTGCCAAATCAGTGATTTGCAGTTCTGCTTGCGGGTGTTTCCCCTTTTTAACAAGCTTTTGGCAGATGTCACACGATCTGCAATACAATTTGGTATCACTGCAAAATTTAGGCCAATAGAATTGAGTAAGTAACCTTGCTCGTGTTTTAGGATACGCCATATGCCCTGCAAAGGGTATGTCATGCGCTAGCTGTAATGCGTGGTTGCGGTTTTCTGAAGGTAGCACCGTTTGTTCTGTAGTGCTAGAACCTTTGGTATAGTACCGTGTCAGAATTCCGTTTTTCAGAGCAAAATACCATTTAGCGTTTTTTGCTACTCGTGGCTTTTGGCCTATTAATTTAAAATACTTTTGCAACGATCGATCCGCTTTTTGAGCTGTTATAAATTTCTCCCTGGTTGTTTCCGGAGATGTTACAACTGGGCTTATTAGCCGTAAAGCCTCTGTCTGATCGATTCGATCTTGCATTTGAGCAGTAGATCTGGTTACTGCATTTGTAATATCAAGGTTATCATGTACATTACAACTTGGTGTTGCATTTACACAACTACATTCCTGTGATGACATTGCCGAATTGGCATACACACATTCATTTACAGGTGGTAATACATCATGAATGGTGATTTGTGATGGTGGTGGAATGGTGTTATCAATGTTACAAGTGACAGTGGATATAATACCGTCATGTGGCATATCATTCACCTCTGGAAGGTTACTAATAATGACATCGCAACAAGGATTGGTCAATGCTGCGCATTTGACCTTTCCGGTGAGGAATGGTGTACTTATGTATGCCTATGCAAGCGGGTATCTCTCGATGTTACCCGAGAAAGTTCTGCATGTAACATATTTATCACTATATTGTGATGGTAAGATATAGTCTCTCTTAATGCCAATGAGGGTACTGCCGCTATCCCGTAAAACGCTGGCAGCTCTACCGTTAATATATCCATGGTGGATCTTTAATTTACCTTGGGAGTTAACTACTAAATTGGCTTCCTCATTTGTAACAGGAATGGAATGGCCACATGTCAAAATGCCATCCTCATGAAATTGATCACAGATAGTACATTTGTCGCGTTGAAACACATCAATAGAATGTGCTGCGTTTACATTTTGATCTTCTACAATTTCATCTTCTGATGAAGAACTATCAATCATGGCTGCATTCGCCTCTCTGGACATAGCTTTGGCTTGACAGTCTTTCCGCCAGTGGCCGAACGCCTTACAAAGGAAGCATTTGGTGTTCCGTATGTATATCTTTCTTTCTTTGTCTCGCTTCGCTATGTAGTTTTGTACGTACGACATGTAACCAGGATTTTTGTCACACATATCAGTTGCGTGGTGTAACAAATCACAATATTTGCATTTGTTAAGCTGTTCAGCAGATTGTCTATAGGGCTTTTGTTTGTTGTAGGGCAATGACTTAGCTCTATCATATGTAGCGGCTGCTACAAAGTCTGTGCTTGTCAGACCAGTAAGAAACATTGCTTATTGGCCGAAAAATAACCTGAGCCACGACTTTCAATCTGTTGTACACTTTCACACTGACATTCTAATAGGAATTTCGAAAATGGAGGTGGGAGAGATGTGATAATTTTATCTCTCAAAATAAGATCTGTCAATTTATCAAAATTACCATTCACTTTGGCTGCTGACAGCCACTTAGAAAAAACATTCTGTATTTCTGAGATGTAATCAGAGAACGTTTGTGTTGGTTTAGGAGACAATTTACCAAACTGTTCTCTGTAGCATACTTCATCTAGCAGAAAATGAGACATAATTTTTGTCTTAATATAATGATAATCTTTCTTCAGGTCATTTGGAATCGACTCTATCACTTTCAGAGGTTCTCCAGAAAGACTTCTCATGTATATTATACTCCATTCTGACTTTGGGATCTAGTAATGATCCATAATACATTCAAAATTTTGGGTGAAAGCTGCTATGCAATCACCTGTGGTGTAACTTTTAATCAGCCCTTGGTATTTCTTATATGGCTGGTCTTTGTCAGCTTTTCTATCTTCCTTTTCTTTGGAAGTTTCTGCTTTCAGCTGTTCAATTTTTAGCTGCAATTCAAGTTCCTCTCTTTTGCTCTGTGCTACAATTTCAGCTTTTCTTATTTCTGCATCTGTTTCTGCTTTTCTTATTTCTGCCTCTGTTTCTGCTTGCTTAAGTTTTAAAGCAGCGTCTGATTCTGCCTGCTTAAGTTTTAAAGAAGCGTCTGATTCTGCCTGCTTAAGTTTTAAAGAAGCTTCTGCCTGTTTCAAAGCAGTATCTGATCCTGCCTGCTTAAGTTTTAAAGCAGTATCTGATTCTGCCTGCTTAAGTTTTAAAGCAGTATCTGATTCTGCCTGCTTAAAAGATCTTTCGGCTGCTCTCTCATCAAGTTCATTAATCTTTTCCTGTAATAGGAGGTATTTATAACAGTGTGTAATATAAGACGAAGGCCGGTCGTTTGTTTGTTGATAAAACGTTTATTGGCTTAATATAACCAAGCTTCGATGTACACCTCCATTCGCTACTCAAGCTGGGTTCTAACTGCCCATACCAACCCAATACGTCACGATTGAGCATCTCCCCCCCCTTTCAGTCTCAATGCTCAATCGTGCTGTATCGGAGTTTTCCAATAGACCCCAATTATACCTACACTGTTACACCTCCCCATATTACTTAAAGAATTTTCCTTTTAAAGGAAAAATCTTTACTTCTAATCCCCATACTCTATTCCCTACTTGTCTTTTAACCTTCGCCCATACATCTTTTACTCTTCTCCCAGTGCTATGATCTGTCTATAACCTCCCCATATACTTCTTCTTTCCTTTTTTTTTTTTTTTTTTATTTCCCCAACATTTCATAGTTATCTACTACGTAATTCTTCATTTCTGGTTCTTTCTGGTTATCTGTATCAAATATACATATCATAAGAACAGCTCATAAATTCTGTGTCAAAAATTATGATCTTATACAATTCCTCATTCTCATAAATTCTGTGTCAAAAATTATGATCTTATACGATTCCTCATTCTTTCAAACCCCAGGACGTACAAAAACAATGTAGTTAGAAAAAGTAAAGAAGTGGTGCGCACCAAATAAAGAACATGAAGAATGAATACACGACATGACCACATGGACATATTGTAAATGTACATTTAAGACATTCACCCTTTACCTCCCTTGCCAATAAAAAAATTTTTTGTAAAATAATTTTTTAAAACACCTTTAAGAAATATATTATTGTTTGTTATAAAACAATTTGGCATAAGTTTTCATGAACCTTTTATATTTCACACTGACATTGCCAACCACAATTCCGTTCCTCTTCCGTTATCTCACCTTTTACCATGAGCCCATGTTCATATTTTATGAACAACTTAAATATAATTAAAGCTGGTATTTCACAGCACCTATATCTTTCCCCCGTACAACCCATCCTGTTATTTTATAAATAAAGTGACGTGTGTGCAGACCCTGGATACGTCTATCCATTCGTGCATACACGTTCACCAACTATGGTTTCCCACTAGTTAATGAATGCATAGTTTCCCCTTACCTTGGACAAATTTGTTTTTATCAACTCTTTTCTTAACGAAAAACCTTTAGCAAAACCTCCTTCATTTGAAACTTAAATTTACTTAACTAACTTTACAAGCATTTAACTCAATATACCAAATCATTCATGTAATCAAAATAAAATGAACACAACCTCCAAATTAATCTAGAAGAAAAAAAACACATTTTAAAATGACATAACATGCATGTTATCCAATCAGAATAAAATATCCTATTCTACCTATCACTATTGGACACTTTTACGGACCAATAGTTCTTGTCAACTCAAATGCTATGAACACAATCACCCTACTCTAAACCAATTACTCAAACAATAACAATCATATTTCAAGACCAAATCAAGAAAACAAAATGAGGTATTACAACTTAGGCTCAATAAAACAACCAAACAACATCCCTCATTTTCTAGTAGTAACTCAAGCATAAAAACATTTCTTATATGACTCATAACTCATAAAACTTAGATTTCATAAACACCGTTTTCAACACAATTTTAACTCTCTTAAAATTACTACCAGCATTAGGCTCTCATAAATGACGCATATCCAGTATTTATATGACCGAGAAGACTAAACCTCCTATCTATATATCTGTTATTTACAGATCAATTATGAACATATCTGTTCTATCTAGATAAATAAACAAATCAGTAATCCAGAATTATCTATTTATTATCTCTTAACAGCACATAGTATCCTGAATAAGCTCTTAAGTAAGCACTGTAACCTATATCCAACATTAACTCAATGTAGCCATCCTCTACTTATCAACGTACTTGTGATCTATCCTGTCTATTATTATTATAACTTGTTAACCCCTATCTTTAAACACGGCACTTCTAACCTCAATAAAAAAAAATACATTCACCCACTGTACTAATATCTCAAAACCACTTTTTCCACCGTTTCGTATACTTCTTCTTGTTATCTACAGTACTTTCGATTTATCTACCTCTTACGTTTCCATTTCCTCAACAACTCTAAGTTTCTCTGAATAAGTGCTAACTCTATATCAACATCTTCTTCTTCGTACAACCTACTAGCCTCTTCCATACTACTACTTGACTCTGACTTTTCATCCATTTCTTCTTCTTCGTCTGTATGTCTCTCTTTAGCTGCCGCTAATTTCTTCCGTTCAACATCCCACCTAATTTGTCGATCATTCTTTCTTAAGGATCTTTCTAGTATAGGTATATCGTCTCCGCTTGTTGAATCATCTCTAATTCTTCTCTGTCTTTTTACTTCTTTATTTCTTTGACTGTCCATTCTTCTTTTTGTTGCTTGCCTAGTATTTTTAAATGGAGCACCTGTGTCTTCTTCCATACTATCATAATGAGTTTCATTTGTCCCTTCTTCTTCCATTCTTTTCGGAATTGTCTGTTCTTGTTCTTCGTAACTTGGATTTGCTAACAACTGATTTTGTTCTGGTTCTTTTCTAAGATCTGGGGTTACTGTAGCTCTTCCAAGATCTGGAGTTATTGTAACAACTTGTTCATCCAAAAATTTTGCATCCGAATAACAATTATTATTATAATTATTATTTTCTATCTCATTTTCATCTCTTCTTAAGTGTTCAACATGTGCCCTTGCTATGTGTGCTGTGACCTGGTTCTTTATTACATACGATACATTACCCAGTTTTTCCAAAACGTAATAACCTGGAATCCAACGAGAATCAAACTTAGAGTTTCTTCTATGCTTTTTGTAATAAACTCTATCACCTACTTTAAACTCCTGTAATTTTGTATTTACATTTTTGTACTTTTTCTGTCTTTCCCTAGCTTTTATTATATTATTTCTTAATCTCATATGTGCTTTATGCATTTCTTGTATTATGACCTCTTGAAAATCTTCACCCATATATTTCCGTCTAGGTTTTAATAAATTATCTATAGGTAATATTGGTTCTCTCCCGTGTATTAAATAAAATGGCGAAAAACCCGTGCTCTCATTTTGATTTGTACGAATAGCGCTAAGAGCAGGTCCCAAAAATAGATCCCAATCTTTTTCATGTTCATCAATAATCTTTGCCACAATGTTGTATAACGTCTGATGTTGACGCTCGTTTTTCGCATTTGACGAAGGTCTATAAAATGAGGTCTTTATATGTCTTATGTTTAAATCTTTTAATAACTTTTCAAATTTTTTATTTACAAATTCTCTACCATTATCTGTAAGTATACTTTGTGGGCAACTAAACCTTGGTACGAACTCCTGTAAAAAAATATTAATGACAGTATCCGCGCTCTTATCTGGAATTGCATAAACCTCTGGCCAAAGACTGTAGATGTCTACTATATGAATTAAATACACATTTCCTGACAATGTTCTGGGGTGTGGACCTGATATGTCTAAACTAATCTTTTGCATTGGGAAGTGAGGAATATCTGTGTCCTGTAATGGAGACTTTATTGTTTTCATGTTCCTTAATCTGCACTTTTCACACGTATCTACATATTTGCATGCAGATTTAAATAAGTTTGGCCAATAATATTTACTTGTAAGTGCTTTCACTAGTTTGTCTCTACCGAGATGTCCATTTTCATCGTGATATGCTTTTAAAAGTTCATTTTCCAAATGCTTTGGAATATATTTCCTTAGTTGTTCGTTCTTTTCACACATATAATATAACTGTCCATCCTCTTGTAATAGCAAATAATTCCTTTTATATTTGTTATCTTCTGTTTCTCGTAACTTTTCCTTTATTTGTATGATTCTTGGGTCCAAATCCTGCTCTTCTTTCATATTGAATTGTGCTAACTGTAGATCTTCTTCTCTATGTTCAGACTCTTGATCTGATGGTAAGCTATCAAATTCTCCCCCATTTATTATAGCAGAATCCAGAATATTTACCTGCCAATTCCTATCGTCTATCTCTGGTTCGGCTGCCTCCACTTCTGTATCCTCTGATGACTGTGTATATGGAATTCTAGACAAAAGATCAGCGCATGTGTTTATCTTACCCGGTATGTATTCAATTTTCGCGTCGTACCCCTGAAGATTCAATGCCCATGTCTGTATTTTCCTGTTCTGCACTGGAGCTTCTAAAAAAGACTTTAAAGGCATGTGGTCAGTTCTAATAACAAAACTTGCGTTATGTAAATAGTAATTAAGTTTTTGAAGAGCGTAATGAATCGCGTAAGCCTCCTTCTCGATAGTACTCCATTTTTTTTGTGATTTACTAAGCTTATGAGACAAAAAGTAGATAGGTCTTTCATTTTTTACCCCTGGTATTCCAGATTCTTTTCCTTCATATGGTTGTACTAAACATGCTCCTACTGCACTGTCTGAAGCATCTGTGTATAGTATTAACTGTTTGTTTAAGTCTGGATGCGTCAATAGTGGTACCAATGTTAAGCTGTTTTTTAAATAGTCGAAGGCTTTTTGACACTCATCATCCCACTTAAACCTGGCGTACTTGGCTGTTAAATTTGTAATTGGTTCAGCTATCCTTGAAAATGCCGGAATAAACCGTCTATAATACGCACACGTTCCTATAAAAGCACGTACTTCCTTAACGTTTGTTGGTGCAGGTAACTCTTTAATAATCTTTATTTTGTTCTGGTCTGGTTTTATACCCTCTCTATTTATAATATACCCTAAATATTTTGTTTCTGTTTTTAAAAATTGGCACTTACTAAGCTTCAACTTCACATCATGCTTTCTTAACCTGTCAAACACTAGTCTAATATGTTTCAAATGATCTTCTACATCTCCTTTGGTATAGACCAATATATCATCAATATAAGCAAGAGCGAACCTTTGCATACCCTCTAGAACTTCATTTATTAAGAGCATATAGTGTGAGGGCGCTGTCTTGACTCCAAAAGGCATTCGTAAGAATTCGTACGAGCCCATGTGGGTACAAAAGGCACTTTTCCGTTGCGCGTCCTCTGACATCGGAATACACCAAAACCCTGACCTTGCGTCCAACGTTGTGAAATATGTAGAGCCATTAAGTAGCCCCAAAATGTCATCAATTACCGGCAGTGGGTATGCTACATTCTTGGTGATTTTGTTCAACGCCCTGTAGTCACAACAGAAACGACTCGAACCATCAGGCTTGGCCACGATGACCACCGGAGATGACCATTCTGACTTCGACCTTTTTATTATTCCTGCTTTCAGCATCTCCTCTATTGCCTTTTCCATTATTTCTCTGTTTCTTAATGGAGTTCTGTATGGTTTTAGACTAATTGGTGGATGATCTCCCGTGTCTATCTCCATCGTAACCGTCCGCGTCTTACCCAATTCCAAATCACTAACCGCAAACACATCTTGATTTTGCTTTATAAACTGTTCTAACACTTCCTTATTTTCTGGCGAAGCTTTTAACTGTGACAGCAATTCTTGTTCCCTTGTTATTTTGTCTAGTGAATGTATATGTACTTTATTTTCTCCGAATGGATGGATCAATTCATTCATTCTGATTTTCCCTCTTCTTCCGCATCCGCGTCTGTCACTTCTCCTTTCACTAGAAGTTTCCAAATAACTTGTTCCCAACACTTCTGTTCTATTCGTTGCCAATATTTCACTAATGTTATGATCTAACTTTGCTATCACACATCCTCTGTATAACTTGATTTCTCTCCCTGTGTTGTTGATAATCATTACTGGAAAGGTTAAGTGTTTATCCAACTTCATTACTCCATCTGGAACCTCCAAACCAGGCTCATCAATTATTTCTTCTTGTAACTCAGTGATTCTGACTGTGTTTCCTTCCACATAATATGGGTTTCTCTTCAGCTTCGCTTGTATTAAATTAACCGACTGTGGTTTTAATGTCGTTGTCATTTTGACCCTAACTAGTGCTGCTATATGCATATCCTCTTCCATATCTATATATACGTCTCTAAATTTTAACTTATGTAAATCATAAAAAAGTCTTATCCCATTCTTTATCAAAAAATCTCTTCCTATCAACATATTTCTATTTAAACCCCTCACTACATGAAAAAGGTGTCTTATGTTGATCCCTCCTAATTTAAAATTGATCATTGTTTGTCCAACTACTTGTAAATTCTGTCCAGTAACAGAGTGTAAATTATTACTACACTTAAATACTCTACAATTTCTTACTATTTTGTATAAAAAATTTTCTTTTACTACACTAACTTGAGCTCCTGAGTCTATTAATGTACGAACTCTATACTTCCCTATTTCTAATATACACGAGCTATAATCTGTTTTTTCTTCTATAAATTTCTTGACTTCATCCATTTGAAAATATTCTCTGTTCGATCTATTATACTTGTTATTAACATACTCTCTAATACTTGGGACCCTATTATTTACCCTCCTATCATAGGTCCTGTCTAATAGGTAGGGCGCCGATTTACCTGTGTTCTTGTACCTGTAAAATTCCTGTGTCCATCAACAACATTCCCAGTCACCCTATTATTATCATATCTACCCTGTGTATTCGACTGGACACGCCTGTTATTACAAAAACGAGAAACATGTCCCCGTTGACCACAAACCCAACAGACAATGTTTGTGTTATTTGTGTTTCTTACTGCCTCACTTGTAGGGTATCTCACATTTCTTCTTTCAACATAATCGCTCCTATTTCTACCTTGTAAGGTTTGTATACCGCCTCTCCTATTCCATCCGAATCTTGTTTGTCCTATTTCCATGGGTTCCTCAATTCTGTCGTCTCTATTACTTCCCACTTCTCGTCCTGTTCTTAATCTAAACCTTCGTCTCAAATTTTCCTCTTGCACCGCAATATCCACCGCTTGTGATAACCTCTCAGGGTTATCCCTCATCAGTTTAAATTTCAAACCATCAGATTTGATGCCATCCACAAAAATCCCTACCAACATCCTTTCTACCTCCTCCCCTCGCACATTCTGTCCTAAGAATGCCTCTTCAGCCAGGTTAATCAACCTATCGCTAAACAACTGCACCGTTTCTCCGTTATTTTGTTTAGCCTGCCTCAACACCGAAAATGCATGTTGCGGATCCGTAATTTCTGCATATTTTCTTGCTAGGTCCTCTTTGAATTGTTCCCATGTCTCATCTACCCCAGCCTCTAATTTTCTTCTTATATGATGTGAGACCGGTTCTGTTGCCGTCTGATACGCTAGTCTCATTTTCTCTTCATCTGTTGCCGAGATCAAATAGGCATATTTTTCTATAGAGGTGACCCACTTCTTATAGTCCTTAGCCTGTCCACTAAATTTCATAATTTCTGTTGCCATCCCCTGTTGTTTGACCACCATATTAAGTCGGCCTACTGCTGTTCCTACGCCTGTCAGAACTTGTGCTAAGGTGTCCTGTTCCGCCATGCTGAAAAAAAATAGCAAAACAAAGCAAGCAACCAATCACACAATTATAATTTCCCAAATCCCAACCAGCACAATTCAGTTGGTTATAATATTGTAAGATGTTACATTAATCAGAAGAAGCACCAACGATGTCCTGTCTGAGCATAGGAATAATGAACCCTGTCCTCGAAAAAAAAACTCAAACTGGTGGCAATCAGAAGAAGGTTCCTTGTAGATAATGTTCTGTACTCCACTCTAATAAATGAATTCGGAACCTCACGGGATTCTATTTCTAAATTACTCTGTTACCTTCAGTTCAGTTCAAGCAACCAGATCCCGCATTAGGTGAAACTCAGTCTCAGAGTTCAGGTGGTGGAGTTCAGATACCATTTCTCCTCCCTCAGGTACTCTCGTCCTTCTCATGGGCTGCCAGAAAATTCTTCAACCCCTGGTTGGGTCACATCTCATGGGCTGCCGGAAAATCTTCAACCCCTGGTTGGGTCCCTTCCTTGATTCTCAGGTGGGTACTTCAACGTCGTTTGGAATGGGTCATAGGATTAACGTGGCCCAAGGATGGATCAGGTGTTTGGGTCGTAGGATTAACGTGGCCCAAGGATGGATCAGGTGTTTGGGTCGTAGGATTAACGTGGCCCAAGGATGGATCAGGATCAGCCAAGGCCCAACGATAATGGCGTGTCTTAAGAACTTATGGCCCGATCAACGATCATGCTGTCCTGACAACTCCTGATTAGCTCTTTAACTTTGAGGAACTTAAATTGCTGGTTTGCCCAAACTTTCAGGACAGGATCACTCCTGGTCAATCAAAATGATGTAAGGCAGCGGCTTTGATGGCTCTTGCTAACAGTCAACCTGCAGAAGGGCGGCCATACAAACTTTCTTCACCGTGACCTCTGCAAAACGGCTGGTACAACAAACTTCTTATCTGAAGTCTTAAAAAAGACTTACAAAGGACCACTCCTGGTCGAGCTTTTGGCCTTTGTATTCAGATATTATTACTATCTCGTCTTATAACTTGCTGGCCATCTTTTGGTGCGGCTGTTACCAGGTTCAATAGTTGTTTTTTCACGTGCCGCTTGAATCTTTCCGCGACGACGTTATTCAACTCCGACTTTGCATAGTTTTATCTTTCTCATTCTCAGGTTCGCATCCTGGTCGAGCGGCTCCATTTCGCCTCTTATAACAGTGTGTAATATAAGACGAAGGCCGGTCGTTTGTTTGTTGATAAAACGTTTATTGGCTTAATATAACCAAGCTTCGATGTACACCTCCATTCGCTACTCAAGCTGGGTTCTAACTGCCCATACCAACCCAATACGTCACGATTGAGCATCTCCCCCCCCTTTCAGTCTCAATGCTCAATCGTGCTGTATCGGAGTTTTCCAATAGACCCCAATTATACCTACACTGTTACATATTCTGCAAACTGTTTCTCACTCCAGGTCCTTAACTCTTCACCAGAAAGGTTCATCTTTAAACCCATTTCGATGTATTCGTCTAAACTAGACACGATGAACAATATGTATGATGAAATAGATAGACACAAAATTAATAATGCTGTTAGTAATTTAAGTTCAAAAGTTTACAGTACTTAATATTACAGCTTATGTTTAGGCCTGCAGAACGAAAATATAAGGAAGAGAAAAAAAATTTTATACTCAAGTACTCCTGAGGCAATGTGCCGGACAATGGCTGCTCAGTACTGCCCGAAACCACACTGGTTTTTAATTCAGGTCGACCAAAATATTTTGGAGTTTACAAGGGATAGGTGTAGATGACACGGAACAACCTGTTATTTTTGGAGCAAGAGAAATTAGAACATGTGCAAGTGTGTGGTGTATGTAATGTCACTTAAGTTTTTGTAGGTTTGTATGTCGTCAAGTATTGTTGTTAGTCGTATCACCACACTCAACAACTCTCTTTTCACACTTTCCAACCGTTCCGCTAACACTACTTCTACTCAATGACATTCAAGGACATGGCCGCCATTTGGTTTTTATCACTTCAATAACTCGGTTGAAATTTACTAAGTCCAAAAACGCACTTATAGTTTCGATAAATTAACTCGAAAGATGGTATTTATCTATTAAATTATAACCTACACGCTCGCATTTGTTCAAAACTCGCAATTTATACCAATAATTGATTCACACAAAAAAAAACTCGACAACAGTCGCCATGTTTACAATTATTTAACACTCTATTTTTCGTATTTCACGGTTCAAATCTAATGAGGACGTAGACCCCACGTTCGCACTTGTCAAAGTCTTGCTTAGGGCAAGAATTATGGCTCGTATCTTGACAAGTGTGATACTAAATATGCTTATCAAATAACACGAGGCTAACAACCGATAATATAATTCGCGCTATTTATTCGCGCACTGCACACATCAGAAACAATACAAGCTTCGCGCAATCACAATTCACAATAACCAATAGATCATAAATGCAAGCAATCAATACACCAGTATAATAATACATCAATGCACTCCACTTACAAGTCACACAGACAGGCGTTCCATCTCCAACGGTCA
>OY992877.1:96413555-96463555 GCA_963921405.1 Cepaea hortensis | reverse complement strand
CATTGAATGTGTGTGATTGTTTCGCCCCTGTTCTGGAGAGCGAGCCGAATGTTAGTGTAATTAAGTCCATGACATTTGGTACCTTGTGTCGTTGACGTCTTTGTATCCTGTTCTTGCTGCCCAATCTTGGTCGCGGTCTGTTTTGATATCTACCTCTTCTATATCCTCGTATGGTTCTTTCTCTTCTGTCTGTGACTTGGTAGTTTCTGCTTCTGATTTCTCGTTCTTTGACTTGAGCTGTTCAACCTTGTCTGTTTCTTCTAGTATTTTTGTCAGAGTTTCTTCTGTCTCAGCTTTTATTGCAGCCGTTCGAGCGACATCCTTCTCAACCTTCTGCTGCACTTGGTTCAATTCGTCCAGGATGCGCTGAACGGCTGTTATTTGCCCTCTTCTATCTTGTCTCGCTGTTCCTCGATGTTGGTGAACTTGGATCTCAAGTCCTCCAGTTGGCTTTCCAATTGTGCCTGGTCGCTCTTTGTTAGACGGGTGGAAGCCTCGTATTGCCTCCTGGCCTCTTTATACGGTAGATTGGATTTGTTGGCGGTCTTCATGACTTTCTTGCTGTCTTGGTGGCAGGGGAACGGAGGAATCTGGCGCCATGATTGCTGAGACAGCTGGCGCACTTTCTGTTTGGGTTAGGCCTCCTGAAGTCCATGTCGATCTTAACTTGAGGGCACAGACTGCAAAATTGGGGCCCAGAGCAGTATTTGCATACCCCCACCTCACTTTTGCACCTGACACGGTGTGCCAAAACTTTTGGCACCTGGAGCACTGCAACACTCTCGGTATGTACTTTTTCTCTTCTGTCCCATCTGACTGTTTGAGGAATCATCCGGTCCTCCGAAGTGATAATGACAACTTTGGAAGGGACGTTGTTCTTCCCGATGATCCCCTCTGCACTGACAATGTTTAGTGTCGAGTTCTCTCTCGCAGTCTCTCCCTGATCTGATCATATGTGAGATGAGTCTTAACTCGTTTGATGACCCGTCGTTTGATCGTGCGGTGTCGAGTGGCTTCCACTGATATGCCGTGGGGAAACTTGATGTCGGCTTTCTCATGTTGTGATGTCTTTTGCATTAGTGTGGCGGTCTTGGAGTTGTTGTTGATGGAGACCACTATTCAATCAGGTGTCTTGCGCAGCTGGGTGATGTTGTGCCTTCCTAACTCGTTCTCCAACAGATTCAGTATCTTGTGTGTTGGTAGCGCCGACAGTTTGGCATCCCCAACGTTGATTTGTTTCAGCAGGATTTTGCCGGTGAAGTCCTCGGTTGTGGTTTCCTCCGATGTGGAGGTTTTTGGTGAACTCCCTGGCTGTTTCTCGTTAGTGTTGTTGTGGACTTCTCTGGTGCTGCTGGCTTCAGTTGTAGTCGTTGTCTCTGGCGTCAGTTCAGTGACAGGAACGGCTTCAGTTGGTGTAGGAGTAGGACTGATGTTTGAAGAAACAGGACCAGCATTCACAGCGGCCTCGTCTCTACTTTCTTCTTCCCGGCTGCATACATTGTATGTCTTTTCGCGGCTGTTTTAGTGCGAGCCATCCCCTGCACTATCTGATTGCGACCTGCTTCTCGATAGAACAAGCGAGACGAATGATAAGAACATTGAACAAGTCGTAAGTCGATATATGAACATTGAACAAGTACAGTTAGGTGCTATAGGAACATTGGACAAGTAGTTAGCCGCCTTATGAACACTGAACAAGTAGAGTTAGTTGATATATTAACAATGACAAAGTACAGTTGGTTTCTATATGAACAATGAACAAGTACAGTTAGTTGGCATAAGAACATTGAACAAATACTGTTAGTTGCTATATGAACATTGAACAAATGCAGTTAGGGACTATGAACAAGTACAATTAGTTGCTACATGAACACTTAATACGTACAGTTAGTTGATATGAACATTGAAGATGCAGTTAGCCACTATATGAACACTGAACAAGAATAGTTAGTTACTACATGGACACTGAACAAGGACATTAAGGTGTTTTATTAACATTGAGCAAGTACATTTAGGTGTTATGTGAACATTCAACAAGTTCAGATAGGTGCTATATGAACATTGAAGAAGTAGTTTACCTCTATATGAACACTGAACAAGTACAGTTACGTGCTATTAGAACACTAAACAAGTACAGTTAGTCGCTTTATGGACACTGAACGAGTACAGTATCGGGATTTATAAATATCACAACCGGTTGATAACCACTGGCCTAGAAAATCAACCCGAGTTTGGGGTTGATCGCAAAGTCTTACAAATGACATATATTTTCAAACCAGACTTAATTGCAACTATCATGTATCATGTTCTCTTACTATTAACAATTGGTCACAGCATAATAAACCATATTTTCCTCTGTGTATTTAACCTCTGTGAAGTACATGCACTATTAATGCTTGATGGCAATTATTGCCCCCCCCCCTTTCCCCCTCCTTGATTTGGGTTACGAATCTTTCAAGTACAAACCTGACACTGATTCACCAAAGCACACGTTGCAAACACAATCATCATCAACTGGCGTAGACACTCAAACATTTGCATATATCTCGGCCTCTAGTGTTCTGGGTCAGTTCTACTGATGTTATCTCTCCATTCCACCGCCCCAATCTATTCACCATTTCACTCGGTCTGACTCTGTCATTTCTACTGATTTTATCCCTCTATGTCACCGCCCCAATTCATTCATCATTTCACCCGGTTTTCCCTCTCCCATTCTATTGATTTATCCCCTCATGTCACCGCCGATATCCATTTATCATTCCACTCGGTCTGTCTCTGTCAGTTCTACCGCTTTTCTTTCTAGTCTTCACCGTGGTATTTAGTGCCTCTCTTCTCATTGATGAACGAAAGACGAGTGATTGGAAGGGCCGAATGTAAGACGGGCCTGCGCGCCCAATTTGTGACCCTAATAAAGTTGATTTGATTTGATTTGATTTGATTTTACATGACCACATTTAATAAGTCATATAAAAACCATGAACTAGATAGATCAGCTGTCTCTTCTCTATACATGAAATATAGCACTGTACACAAAATAATAACACAATTGGATACGCATGCCAGCGCATGTGCATATGCATGACTGTACCACACATCTACAAGATGTTAAACAAAAACCGTGTAAATAGGCGTAACACGACGTTTAATTGTCTTAACAACTTCTCCACGTTACACGATGAGATAAATAGCATTACCATTGTTGGTTTAATAACGACAGTTTCGATTGACTAGGACTTATTTCGAAGCGGTACTTCAAACATTCCTGTGTGATTCGTATCATTGTTATTTACTCCAGACGCCAAGCCGCGTACTGACATAGTATTGTATATTTCTTCATTCACTAAATACATGTAAGACCAAATGTTAATATAACGTATTTACAGTGTGGTGCTCAACTTATTCACTATGTAATCACATATGAGGCTTGGTATACTTCTTTGTCTTTTAGGGACACTCATGAGTCACAGGTGACATCTGACAGTCATCATGCTATTTATGGCAAAACCAAAATTAGCTGAGTGAGGAAAGTTGAACAATACTATGTGATGTAGGGTAACGCGAGAGGGATATCACCTTACGGTGAGTGGCAGCCATACTCCAAGGGATAGACCAGGATCCTATTTGGTTCCCATCTCTTTATGTAGCTTGTTTTTGGCTCCACGAATACCGCTTGTGTACGGCGGTGGCCAAATCACGGGCAACAGTCTTGGCTGACTGGCTAAACTACACGTGTGGAGTAGGGGTAATTTCCTACTACCAACTTACTAGTGACAGAAAATAAGAAAAAGCAGCTTTGGATAACCTATTAAATCTTGAAGAAAGTAAGAAAGAAAGAAAGAAAGAAAGAAAGCAAAGAAAACTCCAGAATATGCTTTAATCGATAGATAAATACTCACATGTGCAACGTTGCCAAAGAAAAGTGGTTTCAGAACAAACACACAGGAATAGAGGATCTGGAAATAAAACACAACCCGAAAGGGATGCAAGAGACTATAAAAAGATTTTCATTGGCACCTTTCCGTCTTGACAGACGATTGTTTGGTACATTGTGCTTCAAAAAGGCTTAATAACTACGATCCATGGCGGTGGCGAGTGTGGCTGGTAAGGCCAATTCTTGCTGCAAATGTTTGCCCACAGTAGGTGCATGTGAAAACATGGTCACTTCCACCATTTTGCACCATCTTACGTCTCTCACGCTCTGTGTGTGCTTTATCTGCAATCATTTTCTCCTTTGTCTTTATTCCATTTCTGATAGTTGACCTCCATGCAACACGTTCAGCGGCGACGTGCTCCCAATGTGCATTATCAATGCCTCTATCAATCATGTCCCGGTTACACACATCTTTGTATCGTAGTAGAGGCCGACCCTGAAATCTCCTACCCGTCTGTAATTCACCAAAACAGATGTCCTTTGGTATTCTACCTATCATCCATCCTCCTAACGTGTCCTATCCATCTAAGTCTACGAAGACTGAGCATGGAATACACCGCCACACAACCTGATCTTTCCAATACTTCAGTATTTGTGATTTTGTCTTGCCACTTAATACCAAGTATTCTTCGCAGACACCGCATATGAAAGCTGTTTAAACGTTTCTCTTGGCGTGAGTAAGTTGTCCAGGTTTCACTGCCATAAAGAAGAGTACTAAGGACACAGGCTTGGTAGACGAGGACTTTTGTTTTGGCAGTAAGCATCCTGTTCTCCCAGACTCTTTTTGCTAACATGTTCATTGTTGTTGCTGCCTTGCCAATCCTGATGTTGATTTCCTGATCGAGGGATAATTTGCTATGTACCTCTGATCCTAGATATGTAAAATGGTCTACTATCTCCAGTTCGGCGTCGTCAATAAAGATTGATGGTACATCATGTGCACCTTGTGACATAATCTGTGTCTTCTTTTTGTTAATTGTTAAACCAAATTCAGAACAAGCATTGGAGAATGCAGATAGTAGATGTTGTAATTCTTCCTCAGAGTGGGTCGTAATCGCAGCATCATCCGCAAAAAGCAACTCTCTCATTAGTACCTTGCTAATTTTGGTCTTGGCCTTCAATCTCTGAGCATTATAGAGGCCACCATCTGAGCGTGAGTGAATGTATATACCGTCATCCTGATCACGAAAGGCATATTTCAGTAGAAGTGAAAAGTATATCCCAAAGAGGGTGGGGGATAGTACACAAC
Source organism: Cepaea hortensis (assembly GCA_963921405.1). Lineage (NCBI taxonomy): Eukaryota > Metazoa > Mollusca > Gastropoda > Stylommatophora > Helicidae > Cepaea > Cepaea hortensis. Next base: position 96,458,375 of record OY992877.1, on the reverse strand, counting down.
CTTGCTTAACTCCACTCTTGATTTCAAACTCTTCTGAAGTTGAGCCATCAAACTTGATTATACCCTTCATGCCTGTGTGGAACGATTCCACAATGGACAGAAGAGTTGGTGGGCAGCCAATCTTCTTTAGTGCTTTGAACAGACCCTCACGACTGACCAAATCGAATGCCTTTGTGAGATCGATGAAGGCAATAAACAGTGGCTGATTTTGTTCCCGGCATTTTTCTTGCATCTGTCGCAATGAGAATATCATATCAATGGTAGACCGGTTCTGACGGAAGCCGCACTGTGATTCGGGGTAGACTTGATCTCCCAGGACTTGAAGTCTGTGCAGGACAATTCTGGCAAATACTTTCCCAACAATACACACAAGTGAGATACCCCTATAGTTGTTACAGTCGCTCCGATCTCCCTTGTTCTTGTACAGCGTTATGATGTTTGAATCTTTGAAATCCTGTGGGACTTGTCCTTCTCGCCAGCATAGCTCTATTAGCTGGTGGATCTGTAGAGCGAGTGTGTCTTGCCCACTCCTGATTACCTCTATTGGAATCCCATCCTTACCTGGAGCCTTGCCAGATGCAAGTTCATTTATAGCACACTTAACTTCTGTTATAGTGGGAAGTGTGTCCAGGTGGTCAAGAGTTGGCAGGGCCTCTATGGCGTTGAGGGCATCATCCGCTAGCTTGGTCTCACTTGAGTAAAGCTCTAAATAGTGCTCGACCCATCTATCCATCTGCTGTTTCTTATCAGTGATGATTTCTCCAGTCAAGGTTTTCAGCGGTGCACTTCTTTTGATCATTGGACCACAGGCTTTCTTTATCCCTTCATACATGCTTCTGATGTTTCCCTTATCACTTGCGATTTGAATGGACTCACATAACTTGATCCAATAGTCATTCGCACACTGCCTGGCAGCCTTTTGTACATCCTCCCTAGCTTGCTTCAGCTCACTCAGAGTGTTACACGTTGGTCTTTCCTTGTTTCTTAAGAGAGCTATCTTCTTTTTATCAATCAAGGGCTGCAGTATCTGGCTGTTTGCCGCAAACCAGTCCTGTCTCTTATGATCCACAGTGCCGTAAACCCCAACCGCTGTTTTATAAATAGTTTCCTTAAGTTTACTCCATTTATCATTTACTATACAATTTTCTGATGTATCATTGAAAGCATCTTCAAGTTGCTGTTGAAATTCAAAGCACTTTCCAGGATCGGGAGTGTTAGTAATATTAATCCTGGGGCCCGACTTGTGTTTAGCTGTGTAGATTCTCTTTGGTCTCAGTCTAACCCTTGCAACAACCAAAGAATGATCTGTATCACAGTCAGCACTGTGGTAACTTCGAGTTAATGATGTATGGTTCAGATGTTGTCTCCGTGTGATAATGAAGTCCAGCTGATGCCAATGGCTGGATCTTGGATGTTTCAGTTCTGTTCAGACTCCGCCGCTCCGTTATAATATGACCTTATGCATCTCTTTTGTTTAAAAAAAAGGAATTTGTAATACATAGGTCATTTCTAGTGCAATGCTCCAGCAGCCTTTGCCCATTATCATTCATGCGACCGATGTTGTATTTTCCAAGGCACACTGGCCATGAACTCGAGTCCTTGCCCACACGAGCATTGAAATCACCAAGCATATAAATGTAGTCGGATTTTGGAACTGCCTTGATCGCAGAGTCTAGCTCCTCATAGAATGTATCCTTCACATCATCAGAGGAAGCGAGTGTCGGTGCATATGTAGTGAGAATGGTGGCAAATCCACAAGAGGTTGCCAAGCGCAGTGATAATAATCTTTCATTACCTCCAGCTGGGATATCAATCATTCCCTTTAGCGAATTCTTCACTGCAAAGCCCACACCATGTTGCCTTTTTTCTGCCTGCCCTCTTCCCTTCCAAAAAAAAAGGTGTAATTGTTTTCCCTGAGTGACCCTTCCTCAGCGAGGCGAGTCTCCTGCAGGCCAGCAATATCAATGTTAAGACGATTGAGTTCAGCATCAATCACAGCCGTTTTTCTCACATCGTCAATATTTGTCAAGTCAGTGGAAAATCCTGGACACATGGTTCTCACGTTCCAGGTTGCAAGCCGTAGCTTGAGGTTTCTATTCTTTTTATTAATACCTGTTGCATTGGTTTTACAGCCTGCGATTCAGATTTTGTCCTAGCCCCAAGCACCCATTGAAGCAGGCAGGCTGTGGCGGATCAGCACCTAATTGGCTGGGGGCTGCCCAGCTTGAGGCGGGCGGTAGCTGATCAGTGACACCTGTAGGTGTCTCCCACCGTCAGAGGCAACGCGTGGCGCCCCATGTCTACGCCAACTGACAAGGACTTATAACCCGTAACAGTTGCCTCTCGCTTTGATTCCGAGACCGGTTAAGACCAGGGATGGAGTTATTGCCTCTCCATAGCACAAAGCCTGGGCTAAAATAAAGAAACCATGTGTTGCCTATGCAGCATGATCCCTCTCTCGGCCTGCCTAGTTCACTCCAGAGGAAAGTTGACACCTATAATCTAGAACAAGACAAGCTGCAGAAGCTGCCGGATCAGCAAAGCAATGATCTAACTGTCTGCCTGTCGGAGCTTTGATCCTAGACCAGCTGCCAACCAAGGCTTAGGGCCTGGTCTGCCCTGCCATGACTTATTTTGTCTTTGGGTTGCATTTCCTCGCGCCAGGATAAGGCTAGTACCCTCCCAATTGCGCTCTTCCGCCCGAAGCCGTTGGCACAATGTGGGGTGTCGGGTTTGGTAAGCGCCGCCCAACATTCGGCGCTGACAGAAAGCAGGTAGTACCGTCTACTGTCATATTTTATGAAGAATAATAATAATATAACAGGAAATTGTTCTATAAGAGGAAAAAATGGAGAAATTATCATTGATAACACCAATATAATAACAAGATGCACATAACACACAGAAGATTTATACTGGGATAGCAAGGGCAATAAACCAGCATGGACCAAACATATTAAAGGCTGCAGTTGAGAAGGCTATTAAACAGATGAAACAAGGCTGTAGACTGACAAGATAACAGCGGAGTTGATAAAACCCTTATCCAACTTTGGCATTGATACTATCACAGAATTATGAAATGATATGCATAATACTTGGTACATCCCCAAGTATATGAAAACACCCATTTTTGTCACACTACCCAAGGAAGCAAGAGCTGTTAACTATTAGGATTACAGAACTATTAGCTTAATGAGCCACATAACTACGATACTCCTCAAGATCATACAAGAAAGAATTCAAAATAAAATAGATGAGGAGTTGTAGAGGAAGAACATTTTGGGTTCCGCAAAAACAGCGGCAGCAGAGAAGCTATAATCTGTTTGGAGATGTTAACTGAAAAATATATATGTATGTTTTATAGACTAAAAGAAAGCTTTTGATAGAGTACAACATGTACAACTAATTACATGCCTTCAGGTATTGGAGTAGACGGAAAGGACATCATACTTATTAGTAGTCAGCTTCTGGTTGACTGCCACTGCCGTCGGTGATGAACTGTATGTTCATGGACTGTGTAGGTGAACATCTAGGAAACATTCAGATAGGAAAATGACTGCCGATTCCATCAGAGATGAATTGGGTGTTTCGTGGGGGACTGGTGTGTTGACATTCTGGCGGCGGCATTATGCACAGTGTATCTGTGCGGGCTGTTGTTTGTCTACTTTTCACATTGGGCAGTGGGGAGCGTTTTGTGTGATATTCACTGGCACAGGAACAGAGCATAATGGGGACGACCCGTTGCTGTGAAGTTGGAACTGCGACTAACTAACTAACTAACTAACTAACTAACTTATTAGTAACACCGGTCTCTGTGGCTAAAGGGCTTGCGAACGCGGTTTGTGAGCCCGTATACCCGGGTTTGAAACACAGCGGTGCTGGTTCTTTTGAAAAAGGGTACAGGGGCCGGTCGTTCAGAAAGCAATGGCAAACTACTGAACGTAACACTTGCCTAGCACATCAACAGCAGCTGAAAATGTTGGTGTTGACTGCAACGTCCCGTAAGGGATACGCAAAAAACAAAAACAAAAAAAACTTGTACTGGGAACAAACGGCACCCATAGAACAAAAATTGACATTACTCGTCACCCATAGAACAAAAATTGACATTACTCGTCACCCATAGAACCCCCCCAAAAAAGAAGAGAAGTACGGCTGGAATACGTGTTGTTCACAAGACTCTTCAACTTATACAGGGAAAGAATTTTTAAACAAGTCAAACTTCCTGGACGTAACATCAACAGAAGAATCATAAATATTATTAGGCATGATGACGAAACAGTGTCACTAGCAGAAAGCGAGCAAGAGTTACAAATAATAGCGGAACAAGAAAACAGGCATAATGCAGAATGTGGCTTAGATATTAACATCCGAATAAAAAACGAAAACTGTGATAATTAGCAGTAGAAAAGAAAAGCCATCAATGAGCATCACAGTAAACGAAGAGATACTAGAACAAGTAATACGTTTCTTCTATCTTGGACATGTAATAACAGAGGATGCAGAAGTGAAACAGGCATCAAATAGAGAATAGGAATGGCCAAAAGATAGATGTATTGAACAATGCTATCAGAGAAATGAAAAAAAATAAATATGAAAATGAATATCCAAGGCATATGTGAGATAAGGTGGAAGGGATCTGGTAAATAACTGATCTGGTTATAACTGACAAACACACAATAACTTAGTCTGTCGGGATACACACGAACAAGAAGTAGGACTACTATTGCATTTTTAAATAGTTAGTTAGTTAGTTAGTTAGTTAGTTAGTCGACAGATCATCCTCAAAGTTTGGAGTATGCAATGGCAATCATGACTCTCAGCCGTAAGCAGATAGAAAGGATGGAAATTATACAGAATGAAGCTATGCGCATTATTCTTGGATGTACAAGAGATACAGCATGCAGGGCGATGCGCTACCTTCTTGGTTTTCCAACCATTGAAGAAAGAATACAAGTTTGCAGGGCACGCGCCTACCTCAGAGTTAACGCAAACACACAACATCCACTGCATAGTGAAATTATGAAGGTGAAGGGCAGCAGGTTAAAAAGAGGACGGTCGTTGATGGGTCAAGCTGAAGACATTCTTCAACAGGTGTGTTCACTTGAGGACTTAGAACCTGGCGAGGAATGGGCGCAAGTGCCAACAGATTTCTGCACATCCTTTTCAGTTTGTATCCAACTAGATAGAAAATGCAGACAAGAAAATCCGGCTGCTGTGGAGGCTGAAGTACAAGCGTTGATTTTCGAGAATTCGCTAGACGGTGATGCGGTCATCTACACAGATGGGCCGGTCGTCCGACATGTGAGAAGCTCATGGGCCTTTACAGCTCGGGCCGGAGGAAGAATTGTGAAGGAGGACTCTGGTGCTTTCACTGAAACCACAAGTAGCCTGACTATGGAAGTCATGGCAGTAAGTAAAGCAATAACATGGCTCGAGACACTAGGGCATTTTCCCTTAGCGACTCAATGAACATGATCAAGAGGATAGAGGAGGGGTCGATCCGAAGAGAATGGTTGCTGCCTCTGGAGCTGTCTCGGCTGACAAAGATTAGTTTCATCTTCGTGCCAGGGCATGCGGGAGTACAAGGAAATGAGCGGGCTGACAAGCTCGCAGGTGAGGCTACTGTGGAGGGCGGACGCGCCATGGACCAGGCTGACATTCTGAATGCTCTACGAGAAGTAAGACTCTTGCGTGAACCAAGTGATGACTGTGAATCTACAACCATGGCCAGACTGCGAGAACAGCAAATTAAAAGAGGGGTGGCCAAACAAGAACACTACGCAGGAAGCCAAAGAAGATTGATAAACCAACACAGAAGTGGCGTCGTTAGCCGCTACACGCTGCGGGATTTGCTGAGGAGGGGATCCGAACACTTATGGACTGAATGGTTCGATGTGCAATGAGGATGATCTGTCGACTAACTAACTAACTAACTCACATGTCGGACGACCGACCCATCTGTGTAGATGACCGCATCACCGTCTAGCGAATTCTCGAAAATCAACGCTTGTACTTCAGCCTCCACAGCAGCCGGATTTTCTTGTCTGCATTTTCTATCTAGTTGGATGCAAACTGAAAAGGATATGCAGACATCTGTTGGCACTTGCACCCACTCCTCGCCAGGTTCTAAGTCCTCAAGTTAACACACCTGTTGAAGAATATCTTCGGCTTGACCCATCCACGACCGTCCTCTTTTTAAACTCTTTTTAAGTATTTTTAAAAATCAACACTAAAGTCATCTAATGGTTACCGATGTATTTCGGATAATTACTGTGGTCACAATCAAAGGCAAACCAGTAGATATAAATATTATACAAGTATACGCACCAACAACAAGCAGTAGTGATGAAGACATACAACACTTTTATGATGATTAGATATGGCGACATTTCAAATCAAATCACCAAAAATAAAAATAATACTAGGAGGTTGTAATGCAAAAGTAGAAAGTGAAAAATAAAGGATCTAGTGGGAGATTATGGTTTAGGAGCAAGAATTGAAAGAGCAGAGAATACTAATAAGCATACTAATCAAAGATTTCGGAAAATGCACAAGATCTGTCTGCAACAATTATTGGTCATTATGGAAACAGAGTGCAATACAGTAACTCCTTGAATATAAGGAAAACAGAAACAATTGTTATATCAAAGAAAAAGGTGACACCCCAAAATATGAAATAACAATAGAAGGGAAAATGCTTAACCAAGTGAATAAATTTAAATACCAAGAGGCTAATCGTCAGATGGAAACAACCGATCTTCCCACAGTTGGTATCCCACTGACAACTTTTCCAGAGCGAACTCCATGGAAAGATGAACATAGACTATCGCTACAAATCCAGACAAAAGTGAGAGGAATATTTGACAAGGAAGAACAGAACAGTGTACAGCGCAGAACAGCCACTCTCAGCTTCCTTGATGACGAATACCCACAGGACCTCTGGATACGAGTCTACACAGATGGGTCAGCACAAAATTCTGCTCGAAATGGTGGAACGGGAGTGTACATAGAATACCCAAATAATTCTAGGGACACGGCCAGAGTTCCAACAGGAAAGTACTGCCATTACTATGATGCTGAAATTGAGGCAATCAAGATAGCAATAGAGAAATTACAAAATACCCGCCATGGTAGACAACCTGTGGTGATATTGACAGATACAAAATCAGTAATAGAGGCACTCCTGTCTGGGAAATTACCAGTTCTAAGGACACTACTTTCTGAACTTAGCAGTCAGCATAAGGTCACCATACAGTAGATACCATCCCACTGTGGAGTACCCGGAAATGCCAGAGCTGATCGATTGGCAAAGGAAGAAGCTAAAGAAGAACAGCCTGATGTGCCCATCACATTCCACCAAACGAAAAGAATGATCAAATCAGTCAGAAGGCCACCAAACCCTACTCAAGACGACTACCACGTTATGGAAAGACCAGAACAAGTTATTATTCTGCGTCTCAGAACAGGACACAATAGATTACGCAACCACATGTATACAAAATTCAAGATTGGTGACTCAGCCATGTGCACATGTTGTTTGGCGTCGCAGACAGCAGAGCACATACTCCAGGACTGTCCAAACTACAACATAGCCAGGCGAACCTTCTGGCCTAGAGAGACGAAAGTGGAAGATAAACTCTATGGACCGCTGAGTGAACTAAAAAAGATTGTTAGATTCATACAAGAGACAACATTGCAGTTATAGACATATTTCAAGCGAACGAAAGAAGAAGAAGTCAGATGGAAGATGTACAACATAGATTAAGAGCATAATAGAACAAGGAGAAGCTGCATTTCAGAAAAAGAAAAGTGTCTTATGAAATAAGTGGCTATCATTGAATGTAAGGAAGAATCAACAGAGATATGGTTCTAAAGACGAATGGTGCTAATAATTCCTTAGACTGCCGGAGCAACTAACAACGATTGCCTTAAACAGGCTAATGAAACTAGAACATTATACACACCAATAAGAAAGAGACAAACACCTTTCTTTTGTCATGTGATGAGAAGACAGGTTTTGGGGAACAACCTAACAACTGGGCAGATCAATGGGAAAAGAAGCAGAGGCAGACCAAGAGAAATGATTTTTAATGGACTGACAATATGTTTCATGGAGGAATATCATCAACAGATTTGATGCACATCACTAAATCCTGAGATCTGTGTGGAGAGACATGAACGCCTACTTCAGCTGACAGAATACATGATGATGGCGATCCTAGTGCCCTTTCTTGCGGCAGCGCAGCGGCTAGACTCTCACCTGCCGCCCGGGTGGTCATAGATTCTGTCCTCATCAGGACGGGTTTGAATGTTTAAAATTGGCGTTGGCACCCAGGTCTACCGAGCCTAAAATGGGTATCAGAAAATGCCTTGGGAAATAAAGGTCGCCGGTGTGATAGTGAACATAGTACCCACAGTGCCAGCTGGTCTATAAAAATATGGGTGTAGCACCACATGCTCACAGAGACTTTAGGGCGTCTACAAGGTTCCTTTATTTTAATTAACTTTCGGGAATCGCGGTAGCGTAGTCGCTAGATGCTCATCTTCCGGCCCGGTGGTCTTGGGTCTGATGCGCACTGGGGGAGGATTTGGACCTTTAACATAGGCCTGGCTCCCAGGTCGATCCATTCTAAATGTGTACCAGGACATGTCTTGGGAAGTAAAGTCGATCGATGTGATACTGAGCACATCACATACCGAGTGCCGACTGGTCTTTGAAAATGTTTGTTGGCACCTTGTGTGAAAGGGTCTTTTTATTACTTACTACAAATTAAAATAGACTATATAGAAATACAATTACTTCTCTCAAAAATTTTCTTCTTCTTCTGTTACTTTTCATCCCCCCTCAACAAACTCACTCCTATCCCTTTCAAGACTTGATGGTGGTTGGTCGAATTTTGCAGCTAAAGTTGTGCTGAAGATGTGGCATCCAGTCTCACACCAATACTCGTTAGTCGTCACGTATAGCATGCTTCGTAGTTTATAGAGTTCTGCTATTATTGTATTCCATTACAGCCCCGATAGAACACAGGCAGTCTACACGGAACCAGCCCCATATTATTCTATAAACCATTCGACACTCCGAGGGTGATGGGGTCAGTATCCCGCCGACCGCCTTCAACATCCAAGAACATTTCCTGGAACCTGCTTTAGGCTGGATCTACCTGAGAGTCGGCTCTGTGGCGAGAGAGTTACGGACACAATTCGTAATCCCACGTACCGCGTTGGAAACGCAGCTACGGGCGATTTGGCAGCAGGCCGCCTTGCGTTGGTCTTAATGATATGATATGAGTGTCGATTGCCCAGAAAGCAAGGGCAAACTACTGAATGTAAACATGTGAAGAAATCAAAAACAGCCAAAACATACTAGGGTTGATTGCAACGTCATGTAAAGGATATGCAACTACCTAACCTGAGAGTCCATGTCAATGTAAATCAAATCCCGCCACGAGGCAACTCGAACACATGACCACGGGCCGGTATGCAAGCGTGCTAGCTACTGCGCTACCGCCACTCACGTGTTAATCATTTTACTATGATTTATTTCAGAATGTCAGATTCAGTTACGGATATCACATCCAAAGTGCAAAAACCTCATGGAAGTCTTGTCCAAGAATATCCGTCAAAACCAGAAGATCAAGTTAGGGTAACCAAATGTTTCGGTCTGCTCGAAAGACTGCGGGGCATGGAACATAAGGGTCAATTACTGCTGTCTTGGTTGTTAACTGTGGCTTACTTTACCAATGTATGTTAATATGTCATATTATATGTCGTATAAATTGTTATTGTATTTATAAGAAGTGTTAATTTAGATAGAGAGAGAGAGATGGGGGAGAGACACAGTGAGAGAGAGAGAGAGACAGACAGAGAGAGAGAGAGAGAGAGAGAGAGAGAGAGAGAGAGAGAGAGAGAGAGAGAGAAAGAGAGAGGGGGAGAGATGGCACAAATAGTGTCATTGAAAAGATCTATAGAAGTAAAAACAGAAGTGTACTTTTGCTTCATTGACTACACAAAAGGGCTTGATAATCTGAAACATGTGGAAATAATCAAACTATTAGAACCATTAAATACTGATGGCGAAAATCTGCAATTGATAAAGAACATATGGTGACAGCAAACTGCGACTATAAGAATAAAAACATAGGAATAATTCAGTGCATAAATAATGGCTACAGACAAGAATGGATACTGTCTCCAGATTTGTTTTCATTACAAAGCGAGTGGGTAATGTGATCCATAGAAAATATGTCAGGAATGGAGACTTGTGGTCAAAATATAAATAACTAACGTTATGCCGATGATACCCTATTGATATCAACAAGCCAGAAGGAGCTACAGAAAGTGAATGATGCAGTAGTTGTAGAATAACAGAAAGACAAAATTAATGATAATATCGAAGACACAGATCGTGCCTAAATATACATTAACGTAAAAAAGTATTAGGATAGGGCAAGTTTAGAAATGCAAATACATAGGCATATGAATAACGTCAGATGGAAGATGTATCACAGCGATAAAGAACAAAATAATTTACTAAATAGACACACACAGAATTATTTGGCGCTCACAGAAGAAGTGGAAGGAAATAGAGATTAAAAGACGCACTAGACAACATAAAATTTGAAAGCTATAATAGTTACCGACCGGGATCGAACCTGTCGCCTCCAAATGACGACGGCGCCTCGCTGCAGGAACAAGTGTACTTCATTACGTATTACAGCATTACAGCATTACGGCCCAATGTGTTTGTGTGTTTGTTATTTGACCTATGCTGGTTTAATATAAATTATGAGATCTATGGTGATATCTCAATGGTTTGATACGAATTCTGTCCGTATTCCATAGTTGTAGGTTCATGTGTATGATAGACATGACTAATGAAGACACTTTTTTAGGAGTGTCTAGTTGGTCGTGCGTCGAAGTACACTTGTTCCTGCAGCGAGGCGCCGTCGTCATTTGGAGGCGACAGGTTCGATCCCGGTCGGTAACTATACTATTATAGCTTTCAGATTTTATGTTGTCTATTGCGTCTTCTAATCTTTATTTCTTTCTTCTTCTTCTTCTGTGAGCGCCAAATAATTCTATGTGTGTCTATTTAGTAAATCGTCTTAGTGGCCTCAACGCTTCTCCCAATTTATTTCTTGTGTTTATGAGAACAAAATATAACACGCAATATCTACATTTTATAAATTTAAGAACATCTTATACAATAAATTCTTGTAATTGGAAATCATAAAAATAATTCCCGGGAAGGTTAACCCGGTCACCAAATGCCCGCAGAAGTAGGATGTGTTGGTATAACGGCGCAAGAACGCAGCTCTGCTGTAAACAGGCACAACGCAATCACGTCCGAAAAAAACTCTCCGCATGAACACAGAAGAAGAAAAGGATAACAATAATTCTTGCTTGTTACATCGAACCATTTCTAACATTTGGCCGTGAATTCTGGGCAATTATTAAACAAGCAACAACAACAATAAATGCCTAGAAGCTGCTGATGTATGGTTTACAGAAGAATGCTGAACATTCATTAGGCAGCGACAGTATGTAATCTAGCTGTTTAGAAAGATTCGACGACACACAAACAAGACTGCTAACCACATACATCAGAAAAAGGCGGTTAAATTTATTGACCACTTTATTAGAAGACAAATGGTATAACACAATGTAACAGCTGGAAAGACTTGTGGAAACTGAGGTTAATGAAGACAGCGATATAACATTTTCGACAACCTTGTGTCAAAAATGTTATTTCCCTAACTACGGTAGGGTATAAGCCAATTTATGTTTTGGGGCACTGGCTTGCTTTTAACTCGAACATAGTTCATACACGATTCTTCTACTAGCACTTGACTCACTTTTAAGTGTGGATTATTACCAGTGTCCCTCGCCATCAGGAGAAGCTACTCAGACTTCATAGGTACTTGTACCTTACGTCTCCAAGTCAAGGACGAGAAGTCAACATTTTAGTCAAACTGACCGTTGTAGGGGCTGAACCCGCAATCTCAGCATCAGCACACCGGATGTTTCAGAACGAGCGCGCTAATTGATACATGCTGTTGAAGGTCGCATGATGCGGAGAAGAATGATCGCCTACGTCAGTCGGCAAAGCACCTATAATGATGTTGACTCAGAAAAGATATGCTCACCTCACTGATTGATTGATTGATTTAGGAAGCAAATTATTACTTTTATGGTCATGTCTAGTATCAGCACATTGGTTTAGACTAATTTCCTAGTGATCCAGAAACTTTTAGATTTTGGGAAAAATCAATGACCGGCCGCCTGTCGAAATTTCTCAGTTTTCAGCTATCTCATTTTTGTCAACAAAACTGCCTCATCGACATCACAGCATTCGGGGCATTCCCATAAGTGCTCCGTCCCCATCCTCAGCAGCCAGCGAAGAGTTCCAACACTAATAGTACCAGTAGCAATCTGATTATACGTCCGTCTCGCCTTTCCTTTGAGCGTTGAGCGTCGGCCAGATCCCTTCGTCACTCCTCGTTGTCTCATTCTTGCCAGACCATGGTAATCCATTTGCTCCTCTGAGGTGTGCACGTGCTCCCACAAGGCCGCAACCACGTCTGCCTTGTCTGCTCACCTCACTTTGTTGTGAAAGTGCATATACTCATTTTTAACACTGTTACGAGCTTGCACTGAACTTATTTTCGATCTTGTAATATCTAAATACAACAATAAACCTAACTTCACGGTATGGGCAGCTCTATCACTGGGCTAGAGAAGAAACTGAGGATGAGGACTTGAAATTTAAGAAGTGTACAGCAGGACAACATCACAACAACAGAAATGAGATTCCCGAGAAGAATACTAAATGTATAAAAAAAGAGAGAAAATCCGAAATGATGAAATCAGGACTAAAGTGTGGGTTATAGCAGCGCTAGAATATATCAGAAGGCAGCAAGTTAAATGTAACTAGATTACAAACCAACAGTATACGACAACAAGCAATAATGTACAGACTAAATGGAAGCAGAAGAAGAGGCCGGTCACGTAAACGATGGATAAAGGTAAAAGCAGAGTCCATGGGAATCTCGATACATGAAGCCCATAAACGGGCACTCTCCCGCTATTTGTACTTCACCTCAACACCGAAAGGTACAAGAGGAACAATATGAGATGAGATGAGATGAGATGAGATGAGACATCAGGGCAAACTCACTATCGTCAGCAGGTAATTATCCTGTAATAAAATCGTAGTAGTAGTCTGTACCGTACTATTGATGTTATTATAATCACCTTTCATATTATTAAGTTTAGTTTGAGGTGTAAGTTAATATGCGAGTAACATGTTACTTATGTCAGTTTACCTACATTAGACGTTTGTGTGTAAAGAGAGCTGCGCACTAGGCATCTGTAATTTGTTAGATTTCTCAGCGACATATTATTTCTACTGCCTTTTTCTGATGTTTGTGATACCGTTGTATTTGCCACTTAGCTTCCATCAAAATGTCGAAATTGCTAATTTTGGCTGTTCAAGGAATTTTCAGAATTCTTCCTCACAACCACATCTCAAAGGCTTCTGTCGATGTTTTCGCCTGTTTACTAATTGTCCAGGATTCGCAGCCGTATGTTAAAACTGGTTTTATGTAACATGCAAGCATTCTTTTCCTAACGTCCACTGACAAGGACTTAATGCATAAAAATGTTCTTCATTTGATAGAACGCAATTTTTTCTTGTCCTATTCTGTTCTTTATCTCTGTGATGCATCTTCCTTCTGATGTTATCCATGTGCCTAGATATCTGAATTTCTGCACTGGCCCGAAAATAACGTCATTTACTTTTATTGTACACTTAGGCACGATCTGTTTCTGTCTTTCTATTATTCAAGCTAAGTTTCATTTTTCACTTTCTACAACCACTGTATCTATCATTTCCTGTAGTTCCGTTTGACTTGCTGCTATCAAGGTGTTGACATCAGCATAATATAAGTTATGAAAGCTGCAAATGATAGCTAGAAATGTTGTAAACAAAACCTGCCCTGGAGCAAGAACAAGGTACGGGTGAGTTATGTGATAGTGACATCACATTTATAGGCCTTAATGCTCGGGGATATAGGTGGCCAGTCTGTTCCTCTATTAGCAGGCGACGAGGTAGGTGTCGAACCCTCGCCCGGTCGCGCTCACGACATCATCAGCGCTGCTCCTATCAACTAAACTAACATCAGTAGTAGTAAGGGAGACACAAATCACTTAGTATTTGGGGGCCATCGCGGGGGGGGGGGGGGGGGGCCGGACGTCGTATTTCGTTATATGAATGTTATACCTCCCACACTGGCTCCCCGTGAAAACGGCCCGCAAATGACCCAGATATTTGAACTTGGCGGTTATTTTCTTGGGTTTGGGTGACTACTTCCGGTTGTCGTGATGACTACCTCCGGTCTAGGGGCGGCGGCGGTGGCGGGGTGGCGGCGGCGGCGACAGGGCGGCGGCGGCGGTGGGGTCCCATAAATATATGTCGTAGGTGGATAGGTTATTATTATTAGACATGGATCCGAGATGGAAACATCCTTTTACAGCTTTGATTGCGGGACCAACGAGGTGTGGAAAATCCTTCTTTGTGCAAAAGTGTCTGGCGCATTTATCAGACATGGTCGATCCGATTCCAGAGGAGATTATATGGTGCTACGGAGAATGGCAATCCATGTATGAGACTATGAAAGGCATTACATTTAACGAAGGCTTGCCGGATATGGAACAGTGGACAGGTGATAGACGTCGTCTTGTGGTAATAGATGACCTATTGTCCGAGACAGATGATAGGGAGTCTAAGCTTTTTACTGAAGGTAGTCATCATCGCAACCTTAGTGTCGTGTATATAGTCCAGAATCTCTTTGGGAAGAATAAAGAGCAGAGAACAATCAGTTTGAATTCACATTACTTAGTAGTGTTTAAGAACTCAAGTGACGGGTCGCAGATTACCAACCTGGCCAAACAGATGTATCCAGGCCGCGTGTCATATGTCCAAGCGAGTTTTAAAGACGCGACAGCGGCTCCACACGGTTATTTGTTGTTTGACCTTCGACAGGAAACACCGGATCATCTCCGCTTACGAAGTCATATTTTTCCAGATCAACGCCAAGTCGTCTACGTGCCTAAATAATATGTCCCACCGAATAAAACGTCACGGGGCCATGCTGAGATTTCTAGGCGAGGCGAAGCCGGCTGACGCGAAAGCCGTAATTAAATCAGCTTCCCCGGATCTCGTCCAATCAATATGCGAGTGCTGTCACAATGTGTTAAAAGGTAATGTTCCACTGACACCGACTCAGAAGAGGCGATTGCAGCGGCACAAGAACAGTCTGAGAGCGCTCACGCGTAAGAAGCTATCTATCAAGAAAAGGAAACAAATCTTGCAGCAAGGTGGTTTTATAGGTGCTTTATTAGGTCCTATTCTCAGCGTGCTGAAAGGCGTCGTGGGCTTATAATGAAGAAAATGATCTTGATCGACCCCCGAATGCTGGAAAAACCATATCTACCACCCGACACATTAACAGATTACTTGCGCGACTTGGATCAATAAATGCAACATGTCCTGGAGAACGAAGATCTACCACCGCGGGAAAAAGCCCGCGTGTATCAACAGACTTTGCAACGGTATCTGAATCGACTTGAACAGTACAGACATAAACCACTAGGGACAGTGGATATCAAGGAACAAAAACCTGAAGGCAGCCCCGTATCGGCTTCAGTAACCGAGACACCTCTTCAGCTGGCTAAACCTCACCCAACACTTATTGAACCGGCTGAAAGTCAAGTAGTCGAGTCCAAAGCAGTCGAGACAACACTACCTTACAAGCTCAGGCGCATCAAAAAGAAGAGTAAGATACCTACACCCAAGTGGGAAAAATGGCCTCGCAATTAAGAAAATATTACTACGACCCACAGAAACCCGGTGCTTACGGCGGAGCCGTCGCTCTAAAACGGAATACTAAATTGCGGAATGTAGACACTTGGCTACGACATCAGGATACGTATACGTTACATAAACCGATCCGTCGTCGTTTCCAGAGACGTCAGACCATAACCGGTGGTATAAATCAACAATTTCAAGCCGACTTGATAGATATGAGAAAATTACAACAATACAATGATGGGATGTCGTACCTAGTGACGTGTCTCGATGTGTTTAGTAAATATGCTTGGGCCATCCATATCAAGAAGAAAACGGGGAAAGAGTTGGTGGACGCCGTGAGTAAAATTTTTGCCGATAGACAACCGATAAATTTTCAGACTGATAAAGGATCGGAATTTGTCAACCGGACTTTTTTAAAATTTCTGAAAGAACGAGATGTGCATTTCTTTACCACTGAGAATGAAGATGTGAAAGCCGCGATAGTGGAAAGATTCAATCGAACCCTGAAAGAAAAAATGTGGCGCTATTTCACCAAGACCAATAATCTTCGCTACGTCGACGTGTTAGATAAACTGATCCGATACTAGAACGGGTCGTATCACAGAAGTATTCGCATGGCGCCTATGCAAGTCAATTATACGAATCAAAACGAGGTGTGGAATAACCTGTATCAGAAGACTTTCGACAGAAAAGTGTGTTTTACACCCGGCGATCGAGTCAGACTGGCTCAACCCAACAACCTTTTAAAAAAGGGTATACGCCCTCGTGGACAGAAGAATTGTTTACCGTCAGTCGTATAAATCAGACCAGTCCGGTCACGTATGTGCTAAAAGACGATTCGGGGGAAGAACTTCAAGATTAATTCTACCGAGAAGAAATACAACTCGTCGGAGACAAGCAAGTAAAGCGCGTTGAATCAGTCTTACAAGAACGACCCAGGCGAGGTGGTAAAGAGTACTTAGTCAAGTGGTTCGGGTAACCCAAGTCATTCAACAGTTGGGTCTCAGACCTAACCAGATACTAATGGAAGAAACCAACGTGGAAACTGACTCACAAAATACCACAGAAGGTGAAAAAAACTCGGTCTGGTGCATGTTTGGTCGTCGTGTGCCGCGACTAGAGATTGTTTTCTTCTGTCAACTGATCGTTATATACACCGTCATCGGTGTATCACTATTCAATCTGTCTCGAGACAGTGTCGACGCAGCCGAGGGCAAGTTGTGGATCGCTTTGCTAAGCAGCTGTCTGGGTTACATGCTACCAAACCCTAAAATATGAGTTGCTAAGTGACATTACCGAGCAATGCTTCCCCCAACATGTTTCCCAAGAACACTCCAGGTCACTATTTCGTCAAGTTACCTCAGGCTATTGAGGTGAATCAGCATTACGAAGTGGGTCTGGCCGAAATTCAATTTCCCAACTACTACTGCAATGTGCTAGAGCATGAAGTGTGGATAAGATACAACTCACCTTCCAGAGGAAATTCCAGAAATCTGTGTCCCCCAGGCCTATACAGCTCACCAGACGCGTTTATAGCGGAGCTGAATCGAATAATGAAAGAATCGGAGGTCGATGATCAGACGCGATTTAGATTCTTTTTCGACAATACCTCAAAGAAAGCCATCGTGAAAATATTCGAACCGGGGGCCGTGGCTATGTTTAGCGAAAAGCTGAAAGAGATATTAGGACTTCACTCCTCGAAGATATCACACACCAACCCATTAATGGAAGGTCAACTGGCGATAGACCTAAATAACGACCTGCAAAATATCTACGTCTATTGCGATCTCATAGCGGCTAGACCAGTCGGAGACGTCATGGTTCCATTACTGAGGACGGTTCCTATCATGAGTCAACTGTCGGCTTAGGTGTATTGCGCCTACGACAAACCTCATTACGTACCACTGAGTCGGTATTCCTTCGACACTGTGGACATCCTTTTAACCACCGATACGGGCACAAACGTCTCATTCACTTCCGGGACTTCAGTGCTGGCGTTACATTTTCGAATTCGGAGGAGATCAGACCTAGAATAATGAAATACGTGGCGCTACATCGAAATCCCAGACTATACGAAGACTTTTACTGTAATCAAGCTGGACATGGCATGCCGGTCTTTGTAGGTGGTCGGAGTCAGAGAGGTCGGGGTATCGGCAGTTTCTTCAGTGGACTCGGTCGCACGATTCTACCCTGGTTAAAGACCGGTGGTAAGGCCCTACTCAGAGAAGGTCTCGGTACAGGTCTGAGAGTGGCCCAAGATGCTTTGGCTGGTAGGAATGTTGGGGATTCCTTCAAAGAGCACGCCAAGCAAGCCGGTAAGCGTCTACTGCAAGGAGCTGTCAACCACGTTAGCCAATCAGGTAGCGGCGTCAGAAGAAAGAGACTTGCAGCGCCACCTGGTGAGCCCAGTAAACGTATAAAACTAGCCCCCGCGTCTCGTCGAGCTCATAAGACGAAACAGCAGCACTCGGATATCTTTGCATAATGGCTCTGATTCACCCTCATTCCTGCGAGTGTCTTCATTCTGGTCTGGATCTATTTAGTGTACCACCCACCCAGACCGCCGTGTAAGAGGGACAATTTCTGGAGATACACCCTTTAGCCTCAATAGCCCCCGACGCACCTATAGAATTTGCCATCTCTGGTGCCAGTGAAGAGTATCTGGATCTGTTTAACACTTTCTTACACATCAGAGCTAAAGTCACACTACCCAACGGTGACAAACTACCACCCACGGCCGATGTCACACCTGTCAACTATTACCTGCACAGTTTATTTTCTCAAGTGGACGTCTCACTCAACGACACGCTAATCACCCCTAGTGAAAATACGTAACCGTATAGAGCCTACTTGGAAGCGATGTTGAACCATGGGGAAGAAGCCAAAAAGAGTCATCTCTCAGCCGCCCTCTATTACTATGACACGGCTAAATTCCTCGATGACACGCAAGGCGAAAACAACAAGGGACTAAGAACACGACGTCAACTAGCCAGTGAAAGTCAAGAAATAGATATGATGGGTCGACTACACGCCGACATTTTTGTGCAAGACCGCTACATGATAAACGGTGTGGATGTGAAAATTAAGCTGACTCCATCCAAGGCCACCTTTAACCTCTTGGCCCCTGATGGGGCGCTTGGTTATTCATCAATTATAACCCATGCCACGCTGGTGGTTCGTAAAGCTAGACTGAATCCGGCCATCGCGCTGGCCCACGAGAAAGCCTTGATGAAAGCCAACGCGAAATTCCCATTCAAACGTGTGGTGCTAAAAACATTAGCTATCCCTCAGGGTATGTTATCTCACACTCAAGAGAATCTGTTTATGTGTCAAACACCCACTTACGTCGTGATTGGACTTGTTACATCAGCAGCTTTCAACGGTTCCTACAGCTATAACCCGTATAATTTTCAAACTTTTGGTTTGACGTACCTGAACGTAACCGTCGACGGTCTAACTGCCACCAGCAAGCCCCTGACCATGGACTTTGAGCGCAACCAATACGTACGGGCGTATTTTGGTACTAACCTAGCCATGGGTCTAGTAGGCAAAGACGCCGGCAACTCAATTGAATATAATCAATTCAAGTATGGCTATACGCTGTACGCCTTTGATCTGAGTCCCAGTTTACTAGACGGAGACCAGTTTGAGATGCCGAGGACGGGTCCTTTAACACTGGAATTTAAGTTCAACACACCCACCCCAGAACCATTACAAGTCATCGTCTACGCCGAGCACGACGGGATAATTGAAGTTTCCAAGACCAGACAAGTGCTAACAGATTACGCTTCATAATGAACACGCAACAGATTACCAGAATACTACTAGCTGATACATACGTTCGTCGACTACAGGTCAGAGTGTGCGCTCGAGATCAGCTACCTCGACATCTAGATAGAAGCACACCAGCGGTTTTTATTGTAAACACTGACCCTAGCTATAAACCAGGTTCCCACTGGGTCGCCATGTACTACAACGGGTCAGGCAAATGCGAGTACTTTGATTCATTTGGGCTGCCGCCCTTACACAGTGACCTATACAATTTTATTGATCATGAATCAGACACACCGCTCATGTACAACACCCGTGTCTTACAAGATGTGTTAAGCAATGCCTGTGGTCTCTACGCTATCTATTTCAGCCTGATGAAAAGTCGTGGAGCGAGCGTGACCCGCATTCTCCAGCCTTTTTCAAGCAAACAATTGGTCAACGATCGACTAGTACGGCGCCTAGTCATGCCATACGTATCGCACCTGAGGCGTTATAACCAGTTTACACCCTAGGATATAAACCCGACCCGAGTACCATTAGCTCATTCTGAAGATGACTACAGAACGCAACACAGCTAACTGGGTCTACCTGACTCGTAACGGTGATATTGTTAGACCAGTGGGAGATGGCGTCAAGGCCGTATTTGTCTCATCCTACCGAGGAATGACCAAGTTACACATCCGTCGATTCTTTGGTGAATCCGAGAACAGGTGTCCTGCCCCATTGAGTATGACATTTACTCGTCAAGAATATGAACAGCTGATAGCTCTGCATCGCGAGATCCTAAAAGACTTGATAGACTCAACCAGCAGCCTGTTACAGTCAGTAAACAAGACACTAACCGAAGAAAGAAAGGCCAAGTCAAAAAAGAGCACTAAACGAAGATACCCAAGTCAAAAGACACTACCCAAGCAGATGTGTGACCAACCCCAGCTGTGTGATCAATCCCAGATGTGTGACCAATCCCAGATGTGTGACCAACCCCAGATGTGTATCCGACAGTCAGATGTGTGTCTACCAAGTTCAGCTGACAACCCACAGGAGACAATTATGTGAAGAATCAATATGTATAAAGTGAAAATAAACATGAAGAAAAAAGAAAATTTGTGTTATCTTGGTTTGTTTCTATGTGATGTTTTCTGTGCTGCCTCTGGCAGATTATTTGTTTTTTTTTTCATTCCACAGCTACAGTCAACATGAAGAAACAACCTCCCGCACCATGAAAGATGACAACACGACAGCCAGAAAGACGACAACACGAATAAACAAGAAAAAACCAAAGGAAAACATGCCAAGCATTCCACTGAATAAACCAACAAAACAAATATTTTTTCGTTTCATAACTTTTATTTTTTTCGATTAAAACAGCGTTGGCATAATATTCAATAATTTTCAATATCACTCGGTGAAAAGCATGTGACTTTACACAACGAGGACAGTTTTTTTTTTTTTTCAATGATATAATCACAAGGAAAGCACATACACATTGAGTCTTTTATTTTCACA
This sequence comes from Cepaea hortensis, assembly GCA_963921405.1. Taxonomy (NCBI): domain Eukaryota; kingdom Metazoa; phylum Mollusca; class Gastropoda; order Stylommatophora; family Helicidae; genus Cepaea; species Cepaea hortensis. Next base: position 96,437,221 of record OY992877.1, on the reverse strand, counting down.
GTACACAATCGTAATAGAACAGAAGTAGAAAAAGGTAGTGGGGAAAAGCGGAAAAGGCGTATTTACATATTTACACTTATATAGCTAAGGGGGATGTGGAATAATTGTCTGCGTGTACTTTTCTTTTGATGTAGAAGTATGATAAAGCCTCTATGTGTTGATGATACGTGTACACAGAGGAATACTGTGTCTTAAACCCTATATTTGTCCCTCCAGTCGCTGTCTGGGTGTCAAGGACGTTTAGAAAGACCTCTCTGTCTAGATGTGTGTTGTGTTGTTTTGTCAGCCCTTTCGTGCTGGTCTTGGTATAGTCTCAAAAGCAGTGATAGGTCTTGCTGCATAAGGAGACCATCCCCTTTCCCTCATACTCTAACTTAAATAACCCGGGGGTTCTTTTGTCGGAGACTCGCTTAGCCTTACACGCATCACAGACTGGTACACCTCCCCTACTCCTAACATATTCCCGTTGATGGCTATCACAGACCTCAGCCGGGAACCAGGAGCTATACACTCTATGATATTCTTCTTGAAGCTCCGGTCTGACGGCCTGTGCTAGGCTCGGTGTGCTAAGAGCTAAGTATAAGCTATCTGTGTCCATCTCACACAATTGAAAATCTTCCCTAGCTATAAACCTATCTAAAAAATCATAATAAAATTCTAACATGCGCAGCTTTGCGTACTGGTACACAAAGAACCCTATTTGCTGGGGTAGATCCCATAAGGTGGTCTTTTTCAGAGACTCTACCTCAAACACATCATCTGACAACATGGTCATCTTTTTAAACAGAGGTTGATTCACCAACTTTGACGTACCAGCCCCGCGACAATATGAAACATTGGTGTGCTTGGCCTTGTTGGTTAACGTTTTGCCATAGGCTTCGTTTCCCAATAGCTTCATTGTCTCGGCCTTAATAGTGTAGGCCGGGTATAGGTCACCCTCACGTCTGGCATCAGACACCTCTTTACCAAACCTTTCAAAACTCTTCTCAGGTTTGTACTCAATGATCTGATAGATTTTGGTGACCTCTAAACCATGGATCAGATACCATTTTAACAATGGTGTGGCCAATTGGATCTTTTATCCGACATAGCTACCTATTAGAGTCCGACGTGAGCCGTTCAACAGCTTATGGGACTCGGCATACTTCTTCATGAGTTCTCCAATGTCGGCTCTAGACACATCAATGTTTTAAAAAATGGGCGTCATCTCTGAAAATAACTCTTTATACTCCTCTGGTACGTGGATGTCACACTCTATTAAACCAAACAAAGTCTCGTTTTTAACAGCCTTTATGATCTTTTCGTGGTCAATGGCCTCATAACGATGCCAGGGTGCGACATATGGGAATGTGGTTTTTATGAAGCTCTTAATGGCGCTATTAGTCTTTTTGAGACTCTGCCACTCACATTCCCACATCTCCACGACCGTGACGTTAACCTCTTCTTTCTGATACTTGCAAATCTCAAGCGTGTTGGCGTATAGTTCAGCCAAGGGTTTGTGCCTCACCGGGTTAACGTCATATCCACGGGTCAACACACAGTTTTCATGCCCGTGGAATAAGCACCCGTGAAACTGGTAGACGGTTCGATCCTTTTTGTCCCACCCATCAACTCTGATGTGTCTTTCTCCTAGGGACATCTCCCGCCCATTAAACTGGGATTTTAATTCTACGCCTAGAGAATGTTCAACCCATGCCAACCACTCTCTGCACTGGACGATATAAACTCTGGTTGTATGGGGCTTGAACCCATCTTCTGCATTACGTATCACAGGAACTCCCGTGGGCATGTTCTGTGTCAAAGCCCACAGGTATAGAGCGTTGGCATCGTACCCTTTCACACTCTCAACGGGCTTAACCCCTCGAATCCTAGTCTTACCTACCTCATGATACCTATGATATATGATCGAGGGGCCCCCTACAATATTTTGTCTAATTTTCGTGTGTAGCTCACTCTCCTTATTGGAGCACAGGGTGAAGTAGGTGTTTTTAGGCATAGTTTTAAACAAATACCTAAGGGTCACCCCAGGGGCAGAAATGGCATCCTTGAATATATCTACACGTAACCCTTTGTAGAATGCCATTTGCTTGTCTAATGCCTCAATAAAAGGCTTCACGTCCTTATTATTGTACCAGCGCAAAAAGTCTGCCAGTGTGGACATATGGTTCCCGCTCCATACTCGTTGGCATTCTTCGTATTCGGCAACTGAAATATTTTAGTTTTTCAGCTGCGAATGAAATGCCTCGCGTGGAGGCAAGCAAGTCTCCGCTAGTCTATCCAAGGATGTTATATACTCATAGTAAAACACCCCCTTCATCTCTTTGATGTCGTAAGCCGCTAAATATTTGGAATAACTGAATCCCGGGGCTAAGTAGTTTACAATGTCTAGAAATCTAAGGTTTTTGGTGGATATGGCCATTAAATTATTGTTCCTTTTCACTACATAGTTAAAGGGGTCATCAGTGGCAGAAATGAAGGACTCTATCAGATAAGGCTTCACTAAGTTAATGTCATAACGACCTGAGTTGAACCCCAGCACCGGAATCTTGCGAAGGTACTCGTCTAGCCTAGCTACTAGCTTGTGCTCGTTTATAACCTCTAAGGCTGTATACACCCAATCATGTTCTTTTCGTAATTCAGTATACGCTGCATCAGCGATTTGAGTAAGATACTCAACCATCTGCCTCACCAAGTCCTGAGGATCACCCGCTGTGATGTGGCAGACGGGATCCGTGAAACCAGGGACATTAGAGGCTATCGACCAGCTAAGGGGGACATGCTTTCTTAAAAATTTGGTGGACTTGGTTTCCCCTGGTAAATTGTTTTTCACAAAGTACGCCTCATAATCATAGGGCGCTCTATAGGAGTAGACGTAGTCTGTATCCACTGGCACACCCAATGAGTTGATGGCTTCAAATAAAGTCTCTGTCACAGAGTACACACCTCCTTTATAACTGTTCACAGTTACCCCCCCCCCCCCCATTACAGGTCCGAGAATGCATATCCATATCTCGAAAAACACTCCACAGTTTCCCACAGTCACTACACCCGAATGATTTGGCAACTCTATCAAAATTATTGATATACATGAAATGATCCTTGTACAGTAGCACTCTCATAGTCTTAGGATGTTTCCCACTACTGCGAAGTTTGGGGACCAAGACCTGGGTCTCATTGAATTCAAAGATATCTACATTTACCCCAAAACAGTTTTCAATTGCCGGTATGTCAATAAGTCTAACCCCAGGGAAACTGTCTAACGTCTCTAACTTTTGATATGTCTGCCACTGGTTACCTAATTGACTTGTATGTTTCCTAAGATCCGTCACAGGTTTTCCGTTGAATACCGCCAGACATCGAAAGATACATAATATGTCAGTGTATGGCTTGTTGTTTGAGTCACGCTGTAAAGTATTGATGCCGTGATTATGTCGTATATGGGCCGGTAAGTCCTCTACACAGCAACCGATTGGATGATCATTTATGTGATATACATAAAAGCTAGTCGCAGGGATTGTCTCTACCATGTACTTAGTGTCAGGTCTGTTGTGTAAGGCGTAGTTAAACATGTCACTGTCCTGAACTATTTCTATAAAATCGTCAAAGTCTTTTTCGTGGTTAACTAGGTGGGGGATATCGAGATGGCATGCATTGTTCGATGAAGAATGAAAAAATCTACGTTCTCTTGTCTCCTTATGACGTAAAATCATGTGATGTGAATAATTTACTTTGAACCTGCAGGTCTGACTAGCAAATATTGGTTTTAAAGTCTCGGTCCAGTCAATTGGTTGTGTTCAGTCTGGTCGATGAAAAAAATTGTAGGTCGATACATATTTGTGGATGTTCTGATGTGTCTTAAGATAGGGCCAGACGTCTCTATATTTCTGCTGAACTTCCTCGTCACGGATGATGTCAACAGTCTTTAGTTCCTCATCTAATACATCAACAACGGCGGCTTCCTCTGATTCCATGTGATCAAGTTTAGGTTTTTTTAGTTGATTGTGTGTCTGCTGGTGCTTTTCTCTTATGCGCTGTAGTGTTTGATGTTGATGCTATAGTGATTGATGGTGTAGTTTCTGCTATAGTATCCAATGAAGATGTCTGCTGATGTGTTTTCATGTGTCGTTGTAGTTAATTTTTCCTACTGTATAAGTTACCACAGATGTGGCATGTGTGAGTTTGGGTGGTGTGTACTGTGTCAATGTGGTGTATCAGATTTCTGTTTTCTTTAAAGTTCTTACCACAGATAGAGCAGAGAAAGACAGATTTCTTAATAGAGGCCATAGTAGAGCAGAGAGTAGTAATTGCCGATAGACAATAAAAGCTGTGATAGATATAGCAATAGAGCAGTTCCGGTCGTCTTCAGTACTTTCTGGGTTCTGGTAGTATACACATATGTAGTATTTTCCACCACTATTTCTCTCGTATTATTTGACGGTTGTGTATTGCTCCAACGGCTATAATGACTCACACTTCTTTTACACGTACATGTGTGTGTGTGGGACGTCAAAAAGCTGTGGAGAAAAAATATTTAACAAACAGGTTACATCTACTATATTGATTATATAAAATTATTTAACTAAGATATACCAAAAATTGTGAATGTCACATGACATGTAATACTATTAATGAAGGGGTATTTCGTCCTTTTTGCTGCTAGAGTCTTTATATAATACCATATGACTTCAGTGTAGTTGCTCCCCGATTTTTCTAACCTAGGTAAGACACTGCATACTACTTATGATCCATAGCACTATTTTATATTATAGATAATTTATATAATATGCGGTCAGTGGTGGCACCGGATTTCTTAGTTTACGACTACTGTACTACTTATGATCCATAGCACAGAACAGTGAGAAAAAGACAGTATACATACCTCGTATGATTGACTTTTCATTGTAAACAGCTCTCAATTGACCACCTCTTTTGGTTGGAGTAGACCGTGTGAGTCTGTAGAAGGCATAATATGAGCCATATAGCACATACATTGTAAATTACACAGAATATGATACATTTTTATGTCTGATATACACATATCATGGGAGGTAGGACACAGAGGCGGCAGTCAGATAGCAAGATAGTACGGGAGATAGTTATCATATTGTAAGGTGGATACCACAACCCACGTTCTCTCTCTCTCTATCTCTCTCTCTCTCTCTCTCTCTCTCTCTCTGTCTGTCTTTCTAGTCCACTCTCTTCCTCTACCTATTTCTCTCTCTCTCTCTCTCTCTCTCTCTCACACACACACACACACACACACACACACACACACACACCATCACACCATCACAAGAGAGGCTGATGGTTTTCATGTCTCCGCTTGACACCAGCGGTAGACACCAATATGATGATGAGCTGATGATGATGATGATACAGTGTTAGCTTTTTACCTTATGAGCAGTCCTTCATTTGGTTCTTTTGGTGGTGTCTTCTGCGCATTCGCTTCCACTGCCCCTCGGTTTTAGCAGTTTCAAACTGTAATAACAAGTGAAAGAGACACGTGAGCTTACAATGGTGACCGCTTACATTACAAATACTATAAATGACAGAGCTATTAGACACATAACCACACGAGCAACCAATCAATGTTGGGGCTGACTGCAACGTCCTGTAAATGCATAAACAATATTGGGGCTGACTGCAACGTCCTGTAATAGATAGACAGCTAGTTGTTGATACAGCCTCTCCATATCCACAAACCTGACTGGCGTTCATTCAAAATGAGAATCGCAAACTTGCCCTAGGACGGCTGACAATCCATAGAATGATGAGGTTGACTGCGACGTCCTGTAATTGATAGCACACCCACGCAGACACACACGCCTACATGCACGGACACACACACACGACCGGCATAGTGGTACACGCGCAAATATTCAATGTTGGGGCTGACTGCAACGTCCTGTAAATGCATAAACAATATTGGGGCTGACTTCAATGTCCTGTAATAGATAGACAACTAGTTGTTGATACACCCTCTTCACATGCACATGACATGTTTGCCGTTCATTCAAAATGAGAATCGCAAACTTGCCCTAGGCCGGCTGACAATCCATAGAATGATGAGGTTGACTGCGACGTCCTGTAATAGATAGCACACCCGCACGCGCACACACACACACACACACACACACACACACACACACACACACACACACACACACACGGATGTCATGATTAGCCACGAGCAACCAATCAATGTTGGGGTTGACTGCAACGTCCTGTAAATGTATTGCATATTCAATATTGGGGCTGACTGCGACGTCTTGGGGATACATTTGGTTGTACGATGACACAGCAAATTATGATGGCACATGATGCTGTTTTCGCTTATATGTTTTTGCTCATAGTCTACTTGGTGGTATAGCCGATTTTACAACGTATCTTTATAGGCTTTTTTGCTTTATTTCAATCAGAAGCCCCATATTTACAGCAAATATAAATACATATTTTGTAGTGATTTTATTTTATCCGGCTGACTTATCTTTACCAAACTTAAACGCAAACTTTCCCTTACTTGCCTGATTGAGTGCTGTATGCTAATTATGTTAACGGTCATCCAGAACGCCTCCGTGGTGTGTTTTATCTCAGGTAAGATCAGCTCGAGCTGGCCAGCGCTGTTGTCAGCCCGCTTCATTGTGGGTGTTTATCTCTGGTAATGATCAGCACTGGCCGGTGGAGCGGTCCTGGGCAGCCTAGATCCTGCCTGAGATCAGGTCATTGTTGAGTTGTATCCAGTAACGAGGGAAAACGCTGCGGTGTGTGTTATCAATAATCAAGATGTCACTTGCCGCGTTGTGGACAAAATGGGCAACGGTTCTAAAAATTCAGAAAGCCGTTATAATTTAGGTAAAAATAAGAAAACTTTGTGTAGATTGACGTAGTGGATGACGTGATATATATATATATATATATATATATATATATATATATATATATATATATATATATATATATATATATATATATAAGAAATTGTTTGGATGACGTAGGATATATGGTGTTCGAGTTGAATGGCATCATGGCGGATGGGACACATTAATAATTATTATACTTACTTTCTTCTCTCTATCTTTCAGGCGGGGGCTGGCCGTTCTGTAGCAAGATTCTGTCTCGCTGGCGGGTTGTGGGTGTATCTTCTCTCTAGCTATCAGGCGTGGTGTGTGCGTTCTTTACTGTCTCTTCGTTGGGCTGTAAACGTCTCGAGTAGGCTTCTCTTCAGTGGTCAGCAATAGAATGAGACTTAAGTCATGGCGTATGGCTGTTTTATAGAACCAAGTCAGGTGATTATGGCTATAGCAATAAACCAGTTTAGGCTGGTTTACGGTGGTTTATAGCTAGATAGCAAACTGCTGACATTGCAATTTTACTACGACATCACGCTGTAGAGTACCTGCATAACGAGTTCAGACATGTTTTCAGTGTTGAGTCATGGTTGACCGAGCACGGTAGCTACGATGTCAAGGTCGGGCATAGCGGTTCTAAAGTTACTGAGGCGTGTGCGAAGTCCACCGACAGACAGAGAGAGGATCGGAGGTAATGAAAGACAGAGAGAGAGAGAGAGAGAGAGAGAGAGAGAGAGAGAGAGAGAGAGAGAGAGAGAGAGAGAGAGAGAGAGAGGTAATGAAATAAGAAATAAAGAAAGAAAATAATCATATAAAAAGAATAAAATAAAATAAAATGAAATGCACAGGGCCGCTTGGTATATTTTAAGACTCCCTGAAAGAAACTAGACTTTTTATCACTAGACAGTAAATCACATGTTTGACCTATACCTGTTGTATTTGTTATGGCACAGGGGCGATAATTCTGTTTATCAAGGGACGTTATTTTCGGGGTTTATATTACATATTATAATGATTATCTCGGGAAGTTATTAAGCTTAAATTAAATGAGGATTAGAGTTTTATATTGACGTACCTATTCCCCAATATACATACAAGAATTTTGGGGGTTTATTTAAGCTTTCAGGTTTAATTTTTAATAAAATTCTTTGTTTGGTTAGTATATTCCTAAACCAGATTTTCATCATGCGCGTAATGTTGATTCATGGGTAAGGAAGCTTGCCGAATTAACTATCATGGTGGAAAGTTTATTAATGCGATCCAAAAAATGGATCCTCGAGTTAGCTCGAGAGATGAAATAAATCAATTTCTGTCATATTGATTTCGGTGTTCCTCAGTGACGGGGGTTGACTGGGGTTCGAGCACACCACGTGACCACACACACACACACACACACACATCCCGGTGGTGCGAACCGACCGGCGGGTGTGTCTGTGTGTGTGTGTGTGTGGTCACGTGGTGTGCTCGAACCCACCACGTGACGACACACACACAGACACACACACACACACACACACACACCCGCCGGTCGGTTCGCACCACCGGGATGCCCCACACGCGTCGATGTCTGCTCGGTTCGCGCCGTGGTTCGCGCCGACTTCCGGTTCGCGCCGGGTCGGGTACGGGGGACCTGGGTAGGGGGTAGCCATGGACCGCAAGTAGTCATCACGACAACCGGAAGTAGTCACCCAAACCCAAGAAAATAACCGCCAAGTTCAAATATCTGGGTCATTTGCGGGCCGTTTTCACGGGGGGGGGGGGGCAGTGTGGGAGGTATAACATTCATATAACGAAATACGACGTCCGGCCCCCCGCGATGGCCCCCAAATACTAAGTGATTTGCGTGTCCCTTACTACTATCAGTTGCAATACAAACATTTGTATAGTTATATTCAGCAAGAGTTTGTTTTTATATACATCACATGATTCCGTGAATGGTTAAACGTATAATTCACCTGCAAGTACTGAGATAATACCAAGACACGATAAAGTAACTATTAAATATAATTTTCCTATTATAGTGTTTGCATTATTCTGTACTAAATGAATGAATACAGAAAACTTTAACAAAGCTTTTACTGGCGCCATTCCTGCGCAGGGTCTATTATTGGGTCAGGTTGGCAGCACTCTAACTGACATACAGATTATTACTGGAACAGACCTCGAAAGGAGCTCGGCTTTCTTTACTGGGAACGTTGGAGGTTACATTGCTGGTGCTCTCTTTTCAGGCGCTGTCTTCAATAAGGTAAATTACTAGTGAATTCGATACTCGTCAATACGGCGGATTTCATTCAATGTGCTGAAATTCTCCGCGAGTGATCTGTTTGGGACACTTGTACACTTATAAGCATATCCGTGAGCAATGAAACAATTTGAATTATCCTATATTTAAATAAACACATTACTGACCACATTTACATCGAATAGATTATGCAATTAGTCTATTTTTCGTGTACTTCATGACCTTTTTTTAAAGCGGAGATTACTACGAAGGCTTTGAAACCCGGATCTTCAGCAATTTGCCCAGATTGAAAACACAATACAGATACAATTATTCTAGAATAACACTATAGAAAACAAAATATAGATAAGACAGTTCTAGAATAATACCATAGAGAAAGGCTGGTAGTGATGGAAAGAAAATTGATAATGACAAGGGTCTGAAAGCGATAAATTGACATAAATCAACAAGATATGGACTGGCTGTTATTGGGCTATGGTTGGTAATATTTCCTAATGGGGTTTGACATATTTCATTGTATATACTGAGAAATAGCACATCCCTGAAACAAGTTAAGCACTTGAAATGTCTTGTCAGTATGACCACAGAATATGGCAGAATAGACAGAGAAATCGAAATGATGTCAAAATGCAAGTGTGCTTATACATAATCTATCATCCATACTGAAACATCCAAATATACCTATGTCCGCCAAACATCAGATAATAAATAGCATTTTTACACCAACTCTAAGCTACCAATGTCAAAACTGGACATTATCCAAACCACACATACGCAAAATCAACATCCGTAAAATGAGATGCTTAAGGAGAGCTGATACTATTCGAGACCGAATAAGAAATAATGTTATCAGACAGATAGTGGGATCAACACTTTGTGCCATATATATTGAAAGACAAAAGATCAAATGGTTTGGCCATCTCGTTAGAATACAACAGCATGTACTACCAGCACTGACCCTACATCAAAGGAGATCTGCTACGAGAGCAAGAGGACGCCGGAGAAGAAAATGGATTAACGACATCAAAAACATTGCACAATCACACAAAATGACACCATACAGTGCTACCCATCGGGCGTTGGGGCGCCAATTATTCCTCATAACACCGCTTGACAACAAAAGTGGAAAATGATGGCGATGATGATGATTGTCAATAGACCTCAAGCAAATGCCAAGTGGAATAAATGTAATGTAACATGGTGAGGATATTGTTAGTGGAGAATTATGTATTATAATTGATTTCTGCAGATATTAATAAATAACAGTTTATTAATGTTTAATATTTATTACTTTCACTAGCTTGCCTGCCGGTCCGATGGTCATGTGTTCGAATCATCTTCGATGCGGGAATTGTTGTTGTTATTGACTTGGCCTTCCAGGTGGAGCCATCCTGAAATTGGTACGAGAAAACTTCGCGCCAAGTAAAGGCAGCCCAAGTGATACTGATCACATCACCCATTGAGTGCCGACCGGTCTAAACTATGGGGTTAGCACCATACACCCACTAGCCATGAAAAAGGGCCCTTTACTTTCCTTTGCTATATGCAAAAAAGCTAAACTCTCCACTTTTGTTACTATTCATTATTTTCTGTCTTTAGATTTAACTTACTTTCGCTTCCATGCCAAAAAAGCTCCACGTTTGTTACAATTCATTATTCTCAGTATTTAGATTTACTTTACTTATGCTACCATGTAAAGAGCTAAACTCTCCACGTTTGCACAATTCATTATTTTCTGTATTTAGATTTACTTTACTCTCGCTTCCATGCAAAAACGTTTAACTCTCCACGTTTGTAACTATTCATTATTTTCTGTATTTAGATTTACTTTACTTTCGCTAGCCGGCTTCCTGGCCTAGAGGTTAGCGACTTTTCTCCGTAATCTCGTATACTCTTGTAGGTAACGTGACGACGGTGAGAATCACCAGTGGTTCGAATCGCGTCGGTAACTTACGGGGTATGTGAGCCGGCCGCTCAGAAAGCAATGGCAAACTACTGAGCGTAATCTTGCCAAGAAATCAACAATCAGCTGAAAGATGCTGATGTTGACAGCGATGTCCTGTAAAGGATATGCAAAACATTTAACATTTACTTTCGCTACCACGCAAAAGACTTAATTCTCCATATTCGTCACTATTCATTATTTTATTTATTTAGATTTACTTTACTTTCGCTACCATGCAAAAATCTAAACTCTAAACGTTTGTCACTATTCATAATTTTCTGTATTTAGATTAACGCTCGACTGCTGATGTTCCTTGCGCTGTCTGGAATGGGCGTGGGATCAATTATCTTGCCATATTGCAATACATACCCTCTGATGATCTTCATTCGAACATTATGTGGATTCTTTAGTGGACTTATTGCGGCATGTATATACATTTTATTTAATACACTACTGTTGTTGTTGTTATGTTGGTGTTGAGTGGTGTATTAATATTTAACTTACTGTTAAACGTGGTTTAGTCATAGTGGACATATGTTGTCATCTTGCCAAAGCAACAATAAGTATGGGAACCATGAGTACAAAATGAATGTTGATCAACCACGGTGATATTTATCGAGGCCTGATAACGGCTGTGATGGCGTATGGATAACATCAAATGGAAGAAGCATTACAGAGATAATTATCATAATTTTTTGTTTTGTTTTGTTCGCATATCCTTTTACAGGACACCTACAGGAGTAATTTGCCATTGCTTTCTGAGCGACCGACATACATACCCCGTATGTTGCTAACGCCGCGAGAACCACTACCGATTCTCGCGCAGGCTATGTTATTCACGTGGATATATGGGATTACGGAGAAAGACGTTAACCCTTAGGCCAGGAAGACCGGACATTATCAGAATAGGACAAGTAAACACTGGTTTCTGTCAAATGAGGAGTATTTTATGCATTAAGTTTTTGTAATTAGAGTTAAGTATAACAGGATAGGTGCAGGCTCCCCATTACCTTTAGATATAATGTATGTTAACTTTGGTAGAAATTCTGTCTACCTCCAATTTGGCGTCACCCGGCTAAAGACTACGGACAAAGACTACAGACTAAGGGTACTATCTACAATAAACATTTAACACAACAAAACTAACAACCCCAACGTGAGAAAGTAGAAACATATAAATCTTTATTAGAGACTTGGTCTCTAAAAATATAGAAATTGGGGGTACCTTCCGGCTGAGGATTGTCCTGTTGACAGAGTTATCATAAAGTCGCTCGAAAGAATCAGTATGGTACTGTCTGTAAGGTAGTACCAGTGTGAGATTTTGAAGATCATCAGTTGGTTGTAGGAGTCCTCAACGTGGTACTAGAACAGCGTCCTGTGAGTAAAGTATCCTCTCTGGTTGTGTGCATGTCGCTAACGGCCGGTAGGTCTCCTCTAGTGGAGACTTCTATGGTTGGTGGCCTTCTCCCAGTTAAGGACAAGTACCCTCAGCTTCAGGTTGCCTTCTGAGTCTCTCGAACTAAGGACAAGTTCTCCAGGTAGCCTGTACTCCCTTGGGATGGTTTTTGGATGTGGAGACTAGTATTATTTACTCCCTGGTTGGTCTTGAGGTGAATCGTGACCTCGTCAACATAAAAAAGGGAGGATCTTGAAACAATAACAACTCAGGCTATCAATCCGAATAGACCATTTCTCTTCTACTTGTACACTGGCTAACACTCTCTTTGGTCTTTCGATTCCTTTAAGAGTAGACCAATATTAGAGATCTGTCCAACAGAATATCTTCTCTGCTAGACTGGGAAGATTTGCTTTTAGAATTGATTAACTCTTAACTAATCCATTTTTGGGATCCAGCATCAGTTTCCAGAACAAGTCTCTAGCGTTGACCGTCTAATACAGTGGTTCTCAACCTTTTTTGGCCCGTGCCCCCCTTCACAGTATTTTCAGAACGTCATCCCCCCTCTCCCTTTCGTATTTTCTCCCTGATAATTCCCCCGCCCCTACACAGTATACGTAATAATGGAAGCTAACTTTAATAGCACATACTAAATCAAGTCTAGAAGTCTACATAAAACGTGATTTGCGGGTCTACTTAAGTTATAAAATGAATTTCAGAAGGGTGAGACGTACAGAATCGTAAAATATGAAGGGAAAAACAATATCAAGTAATCTGTTCTTGTATGAACGCGATCTTGAAATAATCTTAATCCCCCCTTCCCCCTGGAAATCCTAAAATTCCCCCCTGAGGTGGGGGGGGGGGGGATTCCCCAACGGTTGAGAACCACTGGTCTAATACAATAAGATGGCAGAGCGCAGTGCACTCTTGTGGGTATCAAAGGTTAGTGAAGTCTATAAAGACATCCTCGACCAACACAGTCTGCCATGTAGACAAGAGCAGGTGTACATATAGGGACACCACTGGTGAGCATTCTATGCCACGTCAAAAAGGTTGTGTCAACGTGTAAATGTAGCTCTAGTGAGCATTCCCGGTGATACCGAAAGAATAGAGAGAAAGCGAGAGAGAGAGAGAGAGAGAGAGAGAGAGAGAGAGAGAGAGAGAGAGAGAGAGAGAGAGAGAGAGAGAGAGAGAGAGAGAGGTTGTGTGCATGTGTAAGGCTTATACCTCCTATCTCACTCGGGTACGTAGAAAGGACATGTGTTTAGTTAAAGACACACAGACGATCGTATTTCTTTGACAACAAAGGACGTGTGTGGGAATATTCAGACAGCCATGAGCGTATGATGTTAGGCAGGAAAATAGGTATGTGTGGGTATAACGATAATATTGCTAAGCACATTCTGATATGGGTGTAGATATTAATCTCCCGCCGGTCTCCCGGCCAAGGGGTTAAACGACTTTCTCTGAAATCCCGTTGATCCATGTAGAGTAACGCAGCGAGCGAGAATTGGAAGCGGTTCTCGTCGTGTTGGTAACTTAAAGGATAAGTGAGCCGGCCGCTCAGAAAGCAATGGCAAACTACTGAGCGTAATCTTGCCAAGAAATCAACGACAGCGGTAAAATGCTGGTGTTGACAGCGATGTCCTGTAAAGGATATGCGAAAAAAATAAATAACCTTTCAGCTCAGCGCCCACCGATAGGTAACAAACGGTATGTGTGTTAGTGCAACGGCGTTTGTCTCGGTCAGGCCGCATGATGATGATACATGAGTACTGGCTTCTAACTTCCCCAGATGGGAGTGAAACGAATACTCTGTACTAGAGGAGATACCATTCATGAGATTTACTCCTATTAAACCTTTCCTCTTAGAGACAGGAATCAAGCTAGTTGGTGAAAACGATTCAACCAGACTCATTTCAGAACTGCATCTCACAATTTTATTTTTATCTACCCGGCGTACGGAACTTTCCTCGGTCAAACGAGGTCAAGACACGGCGGCATAGTCGGCAATCTTGGTTACTGAAAAAAAACCGCAGGTTTATCAACCCGTTCCAACTATAAATGGTTCCTTTGATGTGATTACTTTCTGATTAGTATGAAACGAAAGCCTATAGGGTTTGCTGTAGAGCGAAGCATTACATACGGGTTGTCCGCGGGCGACCCCGTCATTCACAGTGATCTGACATATAGTGATGGCTTCCTTATTCGGGCTCGGATGTTATTTACGAATAAAAAATCTTGATTCTGAAAATAATCCAGAAAATTAAGTGAAGAGAATTCATCGTACATCGAATTCTCTAAGGAATGCACGGATTGGAACTACGTATTTATCCGAATGCCTTATTACAGATTACCTCTGTTTCACGAGAATCAGTGAGTTTCACTTGTTCCTCTCCTAGATAGAAGGTCCCGAAGGAATGTCAAGAGTGCTCAGTGCGTCAGTGAAAAATGTAACTGAATATTTATACACATGTGATCCCGGTGGTAAAGTCATCCAAAAGGAATAGTCAATGTGGGGAGTCACCTGACCTAGACAAGCTTAAGGTTTGTTACAATTTTTAAAAAAAATTATGCAGTCATATGGAACCATTTTTAACATATGGCCGCGAATCCTAGATAATTTATAAACAAGCGAAACAAATCTATGGAGGATTTGGAGATGTCGTTGTATAGAAGAATACTGACAATTCCTTGGACTGTCAAAATGATCATTGTGAAATTTTGAGAAAGGCAAGTCGCAAAGACAACTTATCACAAACATAAGAAAGAAGCAGTCTTCATTGTTTCGGCCACACAATGAGAAGATAAAAGATGGAACATGTTGTGACAACTGGACAGATTTATGTTGTGAGGACAGCGACAGAAGATTCTTTATAGTGTTGTGTCATGGCACGGGAGGTATTCAGCACATAAAGTGATACATGCCGTTGGAGATCGCAAAATATGGAAAAGCATGATCGGTCACACAAGTGGCCAAGACACTTGATGAAAATAAACTGCCGTCACGTCGTCTGTCACCAGGAAAATAAAATATGTATGATAGATAGGAATATTCTTCAACAAGTGAATAGGTACAATTATCTCGGAACAGTAATAACATCTGATGGGAGATGCCTTGAAGGGATTAGAACAAGAATCGTCATGGCAAAAAGTAGCCTTTAGCCAGTTGAAAAACGTATCGACCGATAAAAAAAAAAGGTTTTTGGGCATGTCATGACAAGAAACGAATTGGAGAATTAGGTGACAACTGGTAAGATCGAAGGGGACAGACCAAGGGGAAGACCTAGAAGCAAATACCTGGATGGCTTTGCCGCGTGGCAGTGTCGAGACAGAAACACGGAGCTGATCCACGACTGTGGTGATTGAGTGAGATGGCAAAACTTGACCGCCCACGCTTATCGACATGGCACATGATGGATGGATAGGACATAACGTCTCATGCTCAGCCATCCCTTGATTGAAAACCTGTGACTTGATAACATTGATCAAAGAAACTACTAACATCTTCAGTTTAACTGTAGTTCATACAGTAATAAAAAGATGCCCTCGTTTTAGCTTGTCCACATCAAGACAGTTCCCGTAAATATAACTACCGTATGCAATGCTTTCCGGTATGGCACATGATTGATTGATTGATGCAATGCATGTCCAATGCACGTTAACTGTAAGAATTTTGGACAATGCGTCCTCAGACCTGTGGCTGGCTTCATGATGTATGGAACTTCAACTATTTAAAAACAAAAAAAGTTAGTTGCATATACTTTACATGTCGTCACAGTCAACCGCAGCATCTTTTTCATTGTGATTTCTTGGCAAGTTTACGGTCAATAGTTTGCCATTGCTTTCTGTACGACCGGCACTCATACCACTGTATGAAAATCGGCGCCAGACGGTCATTTTTCAAATCTTCCGCAGTTGTATTTCGATAGCGGTTTGCGGGATTACGAATTGCGCCCGAAACACTGTCGCCACAGAGTCGTCTGCATCTAATAATACAAGCATTATAATATATTATATTAGTAGTATGACTCTTCGCTGGCTGTTGAACGAGGGGGCTGAGCACGTAATGTCCTGAGTGCAGTGATGTCGGTTCTTAACTCAACTCAACATACGTATATTTTCCCTTCAATCTGACCACCCAGTCCGACCACAGAAGGTTCATAACACAGTCGAATATCACAACAATAATTGAGTGTTTATTCACTGCAACATTTCACACGATAGGAGAAATGTTCCTCAAGGACGGTCTTCTCTTAAAACTCCTACAACATTAGCTATATATACTCATTCAACATCAATGGTTTCATCAATAGAAATCCACTTCAGTGGATGATCTTGTTTAAAACACCTTGTTAACCACATAGCGCGGTGTCACTGTGGATGAGCTGATTGATATACCTCTCTAAACACGAATCTCCTGCTGTGATTGTGTTTATTTACGAGAATTGGTCTCGGCATACACCGTGTTCTGACACAGGTCCTTGGACAGCGCTGATCTGCCACTTAATATAGACGATCTTGATTTTAGAACAGTGATTGTTGCTGACTCGCTGATTCAGCATTTTCAGCCACACGGCTCTTGTGTATCGAGGAGCTACAGTGTTGTTGAACAAGAAACAGCTTCTCTGCAACTTATACTTCGCATAATTTTGACAATAATATCTCGCCATCGAAATTAGAATGCTGCTCTTCAAACTCTTGCACAAAATGTTCTTAACTTATTATTTGTTGAAGGCTTTTGTTTTAGACGTCTTAGCAGCGACTGATGTGACACACAATGTGAGACTACAGTGACACAATGACATCTTCCAACGTATTATGTTCCAGCAGTCTTCTCTCAAATTGCATCATCCTCGCCTGGATGAGTCATCTAAGATTACATTTATGCTATATTTATGTGCAAATTAAGCGTATGTATAAAAAGGTCGATAACCTTGACATTTTATGCATATACTATTTACAGGACATCGCTGTCAACACCAACATTTTACTGCTGTTGTTGATGTCTTTGCAAGTTTACGTTCAGAAGTTTACCATTTCTTTCTGAACGACCGGCTCCCATACCAACACGGTAAGACCCAGCGCAATGCGGTCGGCTGCTAAATCGGTCGCATCGGTGTTTAGGACGCGGGTAGGCGGGTATACGAGTCGCGTCCGTAAGCGCTTCGCCACGGAGCCGGCACCCTTGACTTTAACTGGATAAAATATCTTACCCTCAGTGTTTAACTTGGGGCTTTAATTACAAGTACCCCAGAAGTTGGAGTGGGTTCGCCTGATGGCGAGGGACACTGGTAATAGAGAAAGCTAATTAACACAAAAAAATCAGGCCAGCGCACAAGAAGTAAAGAAGTAGTAGCACGTGTATGGACTATTCGTGAGTTCAACGCCAGCGAGGGCAACCAAAAAAAGAAACCTTATCCAATCCAAATTCTTCGTTTGTAAATTAACCGTATCTCATATCAGCAAACATGTTTTATTAAGTCAGAAAATCAGTTAAATTTGGAATATAATGAATGCAGAATTTAGAGTTATGACCAAAGTGTACAACATTGCCATAAAATGATCTAAAATATCACTTAAAATGCTGGAATATAACACACGTCTTAAAACAGAAAATAACCCAAAAAATGCACGAATAGGCATACTAAAAACTATGTAATTTGATCAGGGTAAGCTAAAACATTCTTAAAATATCTTTACTTGGATAATAAGACCAAAATATATATAATCTATATATATAAAATAGAATGCCAGACATGTATGGTTAAATGACATCAATAACATCCAAAAGGAAGAGCATTATAGAAATGAATGTAAAGAGGCTACAAAAATAGTCAGACAGCAGAAGCGAGAATATATGAGTAATATAATCAAAGATATGGAAACTAATCACCAGAAAAATGAATCCAGAAAATTTTTTAAAGAACTGAAGTCAATGAAACGAGGGCACCAACAAAACACATATGGTTTAAAAGACAAAAATGGGAATATGATAAATACCAATGAGGAAATGTGCAACACATGGAAAGAATATTTTATTGAATTACTAAATTGTGAAGCTCCAAGTAACATTTTCTCACAGGAAGAGGTTCTAACATGCGAACCACAAATTGAAGAACCTACATTTGAAGAAATCCTATATGTAATCACACGACTTAAAAACAATAAGGCAACTGGGACTGATGGAATTGCTGCTGAATTTATAAAGGCAGGTGGCCATGCATTACATCTAAAGCTATACGAACTAATAATAAAAATCTGGAGGACAGAAGAATTACCCCATGACTGGAAAGAGTCATTATTGATACCTATCTTTAAGAAAGGAGACAAGTTCCAATGTGGAAATTATAGAGGAATATCACTACTGTCCACAAGCTATAAGATACTATCCGCAGTATTACTAAATAGACTAAAACCATATTCAGAAGACATATTAGGTGACTACCAGGCGGGTTTTAGACAAAACAGATCAACAATAGATCAGATATTTATCTTACGACAAATAGCCGAGAAACATTGGGAATATAAAAGAGATCTCCATAACATTTTTGTGGATTTTAAAAAGGCTAATGATAGTGTCCATAGGAATAGTCTATGGAATGCTATGCAGGAATTTGGAATACCAAGGAAGTTAATCAACATGACCAGACTATGCATGGAAGATACTTATAATATAGTAACATATAAAGGCAGGAAATCAGACCCCTTCCAAATAACATCTGGCTTGAAACAGGGTGATGCACTATCGCCGCTACTCTTCAATCTGGCTCTAGAGAAAGTTGTAAGGAAGGTAAAGGAGGAATGTGATATTGGAGGAACATCCAAGCTACTTGGTTATGCAGATGATATAGATATTATAGGGCAAAGTGAACAAAAGACATTGGAAATATTGACTCACTTAAAGGAAAAAGCCCAACAGATGGGGCTGGTTATCAACCAAGATAAGACAGAATATATGGTAATTTCAAGAGACGGAATGGCTAGAAACTCTGGCCACATACAAATAGATAATATGACCATTAAAAGAACGGAAACATACAAATACCTGGGTACGATCTTCAACTGCTCCAACATCATAAGGGAAGAAATACAAACTAGAATCAACTCTGGAAATAAGATATACTATGCACTACAACATCTACTAAAATCAAAGGCGCTATCTCGTAACACCAAAATCACAATATACAAAACACTGATCAGACCAGTTGTGCTGTATGGCTCTGAAACCTGGAGTACAACGAAAGGAGACGAAGCCTTGTTACAAACCTTTGAGAACAAAATTTTAAGACGCATCTTTGGACCCATTAGGGATACACAAAGTGGAGAGTGGAAAAGAAGAAGTAACAAAGACATTTATGATCTGTTTAAGTCCCCGCTAATCACTGGTATCATGAAGGCTAATAGACTACAATGGCTGGGGCATATAGAAAGAATGGAAGATAATAGGGAAACAAAACTCGCTTACACTCAGGAAATAAATGACCGTAGACCCCGAGGTAGACCAAGAAGGCGGTGGAGAGATAATACATGTACAGACCTACAAGCACTTGGAATCAACGACTGGCAAGAGAAGGTCCACCAGAGAGACGAATGGAGACGGATTGTATTTGCAGCAAAGAACCTCAATGGCTCGGAACGCTGAAGAAGAAGAAGAAAAAAGAGAAGATAAAATAGAATGTCTGTCTGTCTGTCTGTCTGTCTGTCTGTATGTCCTTTATGCGTTCGCGAACGGTCCATCCGATTGAGATGAAATTTTCTACACGTCTTCTAATCATTCCCGTGCTGCCAACTGTCATAGATTTTTAGTTTACAAACATATTTTCTTATTATTATTTAATATTTAATTTACATTATAATGTATATATAGCGAGGGGACATAACTTCTAATAGAATTGCTATATATGTAAAATTGTTGCATATTTCTCAAATAGGGTGGACCTTTTCGCTGCAGTTATCTACAGGCATATGGTTTATAATCCTCCTCCCTCTCCTCCTCCTCCACTCCCCTCCTCCTCCTCCTCTCCCCGCCTCCTCCTTATCCTACCCTTCTCCTCCCCCTCCCCTCCCCCTCCTTCATCCTCCTCCCTTTTCCTCCCCTCCTCTCCTTCCCTCCTCCTCCCTTCTCCTCGCTCTCCTCCTCCCTCCTCTACCTCCTCCCCCTCCTCCTCCTCCTTCCTCCTCCTCCTCCTCCTAATCCCTCCTCCTCCGCCGCCTCCTCCTCTCTCCTCCTCCTTCCCCTCCTCCTCCTTTCCCTCCTCCTCAACTCCTCCTCCTCACTGCTCCTCCTCTTTCTTCCTCCCTACTCCTCCCTCCTCCTCCCTCTCCCCCTCCTCCAACCTCTCCTCCTCCCTCCTCCCTCCTCTTCCCTCTTCCCTCCTCCTCCTTCTCCCTCTTCCCCTCCATCCTCCTCCCCTCTTCCTCCTCCATCCTCCTCCCCCTCCTCCCCTCCTCCTCCCTCCTCCTCCCTCCCTCCTACCTCCTCCTCCCCCCTCCTCCCTCCTCCTCCCTCCTCCTCCTCCCTCCTCCTTCTCCCCCCTCCTCCTTCCTCCTCCTCCCTCCTCCTCCCTCGTCCTCCCTTCTCCTCCTCCTCCCTCATCCTTTCCCTCCTCCTCCCTCCCTCCCCCTTATTCCTCCTCCTCCCTCCTCCTACCTCCTCGCTCCTCCTCCTCCCTCCTCCTCCCTCCTCCTCCTCCTCCCTCCTCCTCCCTCCTTCCTCCTCCCTCCTCCTCCCTCCTCCTCCCTCCTCCTCCCTCTTCCTCCTCCCTTCTCCTCCCTAATCCCTCATCTTCCCTCCTACTCCTCCTCCCTCCTCCTCCTGTCTCCCTCCTCCTCCCTCCTGCTCCCTCTTCCTCCTCTCTCCGCAGAATATGAATTAAATGATATGCTCCTCATTAGGGACTGGGCGAAGCCGTTCCGGGTCGTCTTTTTTGGGAACGGGAACGGGAGCAGGGGCCGAATATGAATTAAATAAGACGCTCCATTTACCCAAGTTAATTGTTGGGGGAAGATGTAAAGATCTTTCAAGTGCTCTTTCTAATAATAGACAGACAGACAGACAGACAGACAGTAGATAGTCGGGAACGGGAACGGGAGCTTATATGACTACTTATATGAATTAAATGAGATGCTCCCCACCAGGGGCTGGGCGAAGCCGGGCCGGGTCAGACAGACAGAAAGACAGGACAGACAGACAGACAGACAGACAGACAGAAGACAGACAGACAGACAGACAGATAGTCGGGAACGGGAACTTATATGACTACTTATATGAATTAAATGAGATGCTCCCCAGCAGGGTCTGGGCGAATCCGGGCCGGGTCAGACAGATAGACAGACAGATAGACAGGGCAGACAGACAGACAGATAGATAGTCGGGAACGGGAACGGGAGCTTATATGACTACTTTGTGTGAATTAAATGAGATGCTCCCCACTAGGAACTGGGCGAAGCCGGGCCGGGGCAGCTAGTGTCTTATAAGATCTTGCTCAAGTTAAAATCTGCAATGCACTTTTATAGCACTCTAAGCTTTAGTGAATATAAAAGTCAACAAAACACGCAAAACATACATTGCATTTAATTTCACCCACATTTATACAGCAAGACAGATATACATCACTTGTATTCTATAAAGCATTTGTATTCTATATTTCAGCTGTAAACACATGGCAAATGAAGATGTGGGGGAGTGAAGGAAAAGTTTTGATGCAGATTAAGCACTTTGCTTATGCTCTTGGTGGGGTTATAGCTGTCTTGTACACGGAGCCCTTTCTTGCCAAACGAATTATGACAAATGAAACAGACACAGAAAATGTGACAATTTGGCAATTCTTCTGGCTTACACCTTGCCTCTGATCCCAGGACAACGAACGTACATTATGCATTTTTTGTGTCCGGTGTGTCCATGATCTTAGCTAGTATACCTTTTATTGTATTGCTTATCAAGCAGCGTTCGCCTAACATCCACAACAACCAGGACCAGGTCGGAAATACCAACATTACTTATAGAAAACTTCCATGCTGTTTTCATCTATTCATACTAACAACTTATGTATTTTTATCTTGCTTTATGTTTGTATTGAATTTGCTTTTTCAAATTTTCTTATGTCTTTTCTGATAAATGAATTTGATTTTATGACAACATCAGAAATTGCGTATATATTTACTGTATACTGGCTGTCATTTGCATTGTCACGATTTATAATGATCTTTGTAACAAAATGTTATCTTCTGTACGGTTGTTATCACTATGTATCTTGTTGATGCTTTTAGCATATACTGGGTTCTTTATTAGCGTAGAATTTGGAGTAATTGTTCCTATTGTTGTATTTACGGCAATGGCAGGTCTTGGAATGTCTAGTGTTTTTCCCGGCAGCATTTTCCTGGGCAGAAACTGAGCTGCTAAGAGTCACAGCTCGGGTATCTACAATCATTTGCATAATTTCGGCTATTGGAGGTATTGTCATTCCTTTGATTTTGGGGTTTCTGATGGATGAAGTAAGCAACAGGTGGTTTTGCTATTTATTGCTTGGTCAAACGGCATTAATGTGTCTTATTTTTATTTTTTCTGTTCCTTTTTAATAGGCTGTTTATAAACAAGGTGTATGGTTCATTGACCCGGTTAGACCAATACGTTTTAGATAATGGAAAGAAAGAGGAATATGAGGCACTAATGTAAAATAGAAAAGTAAATGTCACTTTTAAAGTATATGGTGCTAACCCCATTGTTTTATAGACGAACCGGCATTCGATGAGTGACGTGGTCATTATAACACGGGCTACCTTTACTTCCAGTGACATTTCCTGGTACCAAGTATTGGCTAAGTGAATCCAGAGACGCCAACGAAAGCCTCATTAAAAATTAATTGATGAGTACATCATATATAATGATTGAGGCAAATTAACTTATCTTTAAACTCTAGGGGAAAATAATGCTATTAAATAGAGAGAAAAAAACAAGAACAAGAAAAATACCTTATGATGTTTGTAAAGATCAGCCAAGATGTTGGAATGTAGTCAATTTTTAAAGTCGAAAAGGCAGTCATCGTGCATTCTTCAAATGTGTTGTATGGATTTAATCAAATAATGACCATTTGACCATTAGAAGTATCATGCCTTAGGCAATTCATATCCACTCATCCATCCAACCAACCACATGAAATCAAAGTTCACATTACAAATGTACCTTCAAATGTAAAATATCTACTCCATTTTCTATAAACAGATATGATGAAC
>OY992877.1:96375066-96410066 GCA_963921405.1 Cepaea hortensis | reverse complement strand
TTGATGACCTCTAAGTCTGACAGTGAACAGTCTATCATTAACCGGGTTATATCCAATTATAGTTTGTGCTGTTGTTTTCTTCCCCCAAAATTCCACTCCACTCCTGTCGCCAACGTCTTTACCAGAATATATCAAAATGATTTTCATTTTCATTTGTAAAATGTCCATTGCCTATCCAGCCACGTTCGCTAATTCCTAAGATTTGGATATGTAACCTCTCAATCTCATCACATACTACTTTCAGCTTTCCTTCATAAGGCTTCTCACAATTCACGTTCCTAGTCTCACTCTGCTTCTTAGTCTGACACACGGGATTTTCTTGGTAGCACTGTCGGGATTATCTCCGTCATCACGATAACTAGTATTGGCCCCTGCGTCACACTCTTCCCCACTGTAAGAATAGTAGAAAACAGTTAATGTTAGTTGTAAGAATAATAGAACTACAGTACTTACAGTACTAAAAGA
Source organism: Cepaea hortensis (assembly GCA_963921405.1). NCBI lineage: Eukaryota > Metazoa > Mollusca > Gastropoda > Stylommatophora > Helicidae > Cepaea > Cepaea hortensis. The sequence goes on along the minus strand of OY992877.1, from coordinate 96,409,601 downwards.
CACCAGAGTTATGACACATTGTTACATCCTCATCATGTGCCATGTCGAAAGTCATGGACAATCATGGTTTGCCACCCACGTCATAAAATCATCAGTCTAGAATCAGGTGTGTTTTTTTGTCCAGATTATGCCACGTAGCCAAGCTGCGCAGGTATATATACGCAATTATAATCAGTTGAGTTCGGAGACAAACCCCCCCCCCCCCCCCCAAAAAAAAAAGTAAATCTACACTCTGATGACTGCTGAGAGAGACAGAGAGATCTGACAATTTTAATCAATCAATGAATCAATTATGTAACATTAAATGCATGTCCTTTACAGGACATCGCAGTCAAGCTCAGCAATTTTTGGCTGTTTGTGATTTTCTAAGCAATTTTTGCATTCAGTAGTTTGCCATTGAATGACCGACGCTCATACCATTGTGAAAATCAATGCACGGCGGTCTGCTTCCAAATAACCTCTGCCCGATTAAGAACTCGGTATATGTTTTTATGAAACTGTATGCACTGGCCTAGGCCACACATACTGGCTAAATCAACCAAACCATAAGTAATCTTTATTAAACAAATAAGAAGAGCTGTGAAAATAGTAGCTCTCGCAATAACTAAGATACTATGAATTGTAATCTGTGTCTTTTTACAATTTAATTCTAATCCCAGTTGTTCACTGTGTCGCATCTACTAATTGTTGCAGATCTGCTCATTGTCTGCAATCAATACTGTATCATCTGCACATCTAATGTTATTGAAACAATGTTGGTGTCATGAAATAAGCACATTTACATCTTTTTCCATCTATGTGAATTCTGTCATTTTTCTTGCAACTTAAAAATTGTTACTTTCTTGAAACAAACACACATACCTTTTGTTCCATCTTTGTGTTCTTTAAATTTTTTTCTCAACAGAAACAATGTTAATTTCATGAAATAAACACATGAACGTGTACGCTTTCACCATCTATGTGTCTATGTGTATTCTTTCATTTGTTTTAAACCTAAACAATGTTGGTTTCATGAAATAGACACACACACCTCTTGTAACACCTCTGTGAATTCTTTCATCCTTTTAACCGAGACGGTGTTGGTCTCAACATTGCCAACACATCGAACCATCACTCCTAGGCTGGCTGAGACCTATGGAGAATGAAGCACTGCAAACATTAGCATGATCGCGGACAGTCCTGCCCACGATTTCTCAAAATCTATATCTATAAAACAAAGTGTATGTATGTAAATATGTAAATATGTAAATATGTATGTCCTTTATTTGTTCGCGAACGGCCCATCCGATTGAGATGAAATTTTCTACACACCTTCCTTTCATTCCAGAGCTGTCAACTGTCATAGTTTTTTTTTCTTCTTCCTCCTCCTCCCTCCTCCCCTCCCAAAATACGTACGTAAATATATGATGATGATGATGAAAGAATCCCCGAACCAAAACGCTAGGGAAAGGGAAGAAAATGACGTGACTACACAGAATCGTCACACGGCAATCATCATCATCAAGTGCCGTGCCGGCTGGCGTAGGCGTTCATGGCTCTCCGTAGATCTCAGTCTTTGGTTTTTTGGATCAACTCTGCTGCTGATATTCCTCCATGCCACGGCAATATCAATAACAATTCATCTTTTTATGTGTAAGGAAGTTATCTACAGTCGTGTAGAAGGGAAGAACTAGACGAGTATGAATTCGGAATGGCGAACTCTCTCCTCCTCTCTTCTCCTCCCTCTACCTCCTCCTCTTCTTCCTCCCTCTCATCCCTCTCCCGACTCCCTCCTCCTTCTCCCTCTTTCTTCTCCCCCTTCCTCTCCCCTCCTCCTCCCTCCGCCTCCTCCCCCTCCTCCCTCATCTTCCCTTCTCCTCCCTCTCCCTCCTTATCCCTCCTCCTCCTGCCTCCCTCCTCCTCCTCCTGCCTCCTTCTCCCTCATCATCCTCACTCCTCCTTCTCCCTTCTTCTCCCTCTTCCCTCTTCCTCCTCCTCCTACCTCCTCCCTCTACCTCCTCCTCCTCCCTCCACCCTCCTCCTCCCTTCTCCTCCTCTTCCTCTTCCCTTTCCTTCCTCCTCCTCCTCCCTCTACCTCCTCCTCCCCCTACCTCTTTCCTCCTCCCTCCTCCTCCTCTTCCACCTCCCTTTCCTTCCTCCCCTCCTCATTCTCCCTCCTTCCTCTCCCTCCTTCCTCCTCCTCCTTCCTTCTTCTCCCTCTGCCTCCTCCCTCCTCCTATCCCTCCTCCTCCTTCTCCCTCCTTCTCCTCCTCTCCCCTCCTCCTCCTCCTACCCTCTTCCTCTTTCCCTCCTCCCTCTCCCTCATCCTCCTCCCTCTTCCTCCTTCCTCCTCCTCCCTCTTCCTCCTCCATCCTCCTCCTCCTCCTTCCTTCTCCTCCCTCTTCCTCCTCCCTCTTCCTCCTCCTCCTACCTCCTCCCTCCTCCTCCTCTCTCCTCCTCCCTTTTCCTCCCTCCTCCCTTTTCCTCCCTCCTCCTCCCTCTACATCCTCCCTCCTCCTCTCCACTCTTCCTCCTACCCTCTTCCTCTTCCCCTCCTCCCTATCCCTCCTCCTCCCTTCACATTCCTCCTCCTCCTCCCTCTTCCTCCTCCTCCTCATCCCTCCTTCTCCCTCCTCCTCCTTCTTCCTCCCTCCTCCTCCCTCTCCTCCTCCCTCTTCCTCCTCCTTATCCCTCCTCCTCCCTTCTCCTCCTCCCTCCTCCTCCTCCCTTCACATTCCTCCTCCTCCCTCTTCCTCCTCCTCCCCATCCCTCCTTCTCCCTCCTCCTCCTTCTTCCTCCTCCCCCTCCTCCTTCCTCCTCCTCCCTCTCCTCCTCCTCACTCCTCCTCCCTCTACCTCCTCCCTCCTCCTCCCTTCACATTCCTCCTCCTCCCTTCACATTCCTCCTCCTCCCTCCTCCTCCCTCCTCCCTCTCCGCCTCCTCCCTCCTCCTCCCTCTACCTCCTCTCCTCCCTCCTCCTCCCTCTACCTCCTCCCTCCTCCTCCCTTCACATTCCTCCTCCTCCCTCTTCCTCCCTCCTCCTCCTCTCTCCGCCTCCCTCGTCCTCCTCCTCCCTCTACCTCCTCCCTCCACATTCCTCCTCCTCCCCTCCTCCCCCCTCCTCATTCTCCCTCTTCCTCCTCCCTCTTCCTTCTCCCTCCGCCTCCTCCAGACAGACAGATAGTCGGTAACGGGAACGAGAACTTATATGACTACTTATATGAATTAAATGAGATGCTCCCCACCAGGGTCTGGGCGAAGCCGGGCCGGGTCAGCTAGTATGCTATATTTGTTACAATGGCACTGTCACAGTCTTCTAATCAACAATCATGGAATATTCAGCCACCAGTGCAGGTACTTCAGCTGTTGCTATAGAAGACAACTGCCACGTGCACCATCAATCAACAGTAATGACTGCCAGTAAGGGCTGCTTGCACTTCATATGAACATGTATCATAGATTCAATAGATGTAATATGTTCCAGAACACATATACTCCAGACAAGAACCTCAACTTGCTACACCCAATACTTTCAACGCTTGAGTCTGTTTCCCGTTACTCTCACTAGTTGTTCGTGGAGGAGATTGGCAATGTCTGCGATTATTCTGAAATTAGCATGTGAGTTAAAAGAAAAAAAAAGATAAAGTACAATTAGTTACTATGTGACATATGCCTGGGTCATTGACATTGAGGTGAGTGACCTGACTACGAGAAAAACAATCAACCCTGAGAAATAATGGGGCGGGTGTGAGTGGAAACCCCCAGGGTGGATGGGGAGAGAGAGGTTAGTTCTGGGTGAAGTCAGAGGACTTGAGGACAGTTGATGTTTTGGCGCCGAACGGATCGGTCGTCGAGGACGTGGGAGTTTAGACTGACTGTGGGTCAGTTCTTGTGTTGTGTTGTTCTCCCAGTGATGAAGGCAGGCTAAAACCCAAAGTGGGTTGGATAGCTAATGGAGGCCTGAACCCAAAGTGGGTTGCATAGCTAACGGAGACTAGACCCAGTGTGTGGGTTGTGATGTGTGAGGTCCAGCTGTGGATAGGAGCTGGATTACCTGTCTTGTGAATTTGAGATTAAGCAGACCGTGAGAAGACAGTGCTGTGTGCGTGTTAATGTTGTGAGGAGGATATGGATATTCTATGGATTATATATATTGTTTCTGGATATATAAATATGTTCCGTGGGTCTGTGTTATTTCTGTGTTAAAGGATTATGTGCGCCAAAATCGATCTTGTTTAACGACTGGTGAATGTGCACTGCGGGGGTGAGTCATAGTGTAAGACAGTGAGAGAGCTCAATTGGCACATCGTTACCTAGACAACGACTATATCACGAACTTATCATCAAAGAACTACGTGATATTAACTGGGAGCTCGTCGCTTAGTAAAGATTTTCTGACAGCTACATTCGGTCAAGGAACACCGTGCAATATTGAGATATCTGTGGGCTCTTCGCTGAGAGAGGAATTATTATCTGTGACTTCGTTCCATCAAACTAACAAACCCTTGACAATTCGGATATGTGGCTTCGAGAGATTAATGTGAACTCTTTGGTGTTCTCCAGATAATTATCACAAACAGACGAGAGCTAATGATTAAGCTAGCAGACAGTTCACGTGAAGGTTACTACAGGTAAATTTGATACCAACAATATCGGTGAAGCTAGCAGACAGTTCACGAAAGACCACCACAGTACATCAAAAGGAGCCAGCGCGCGGCAAAACAGACAGTGAGTGATTTCGTAGCGAAGTCATGTGCGCGCTGAAGACAGGTGTACGGTGTTTTTCATAGGTCAAGAGATGGGGCGTCAGAGAATTAACACAGAGAGGTCAAAAATAGGACAGCACAGGTAAAGTCGCGTGGACAGCGAGTTGTTTGCGACAAGAAGAGGTCAGTCCTAGGTGTGTGTAGGACAGGACAGTATTGAAAATTCAAAGATATTGACAGGTGTGTGTGTGCTGATGCGACGCACGGTGAGGTCACGAGTCGACAGGTGAAGAATTTCACCACAGCTAACACGACGGGGGAGGACGGTGGAAATTGTGAGTTTCCACGGACAATTCGGGTCAGCGCTATTTACGAGGACAGGTGACCGAAGGGGTAGTAACGGTACCCCACCGCAGCCGGGTTGGGGCTGAGAAGGTTGTGTGAAAACTGTGTTTACTGAGGATTTTTCACTGAACGTGATAAAGAGAAATTGAGGTGACATTGCGAGTAGGGGGGTGGATGGAGTGAAGCACTCAGGGAATTTCCACGGCCTATTGTGGTCAAGATGACTCATTGTGAATGAGCAAAACAAGGTGTTTTGTGTGAAAACCAGACTTTATGTTCGTCATTGTTAAAATCCCTTTGTGATCATTACTCTGTAATCAGCAAACATTTTGACAACGAAGGATGACGTGGCAGCTCCGCGAGCATGGTTGCATACAGTTGTCAAAAGAACTTACGATAAAGAGCTAAAACGCTGGACATTTGCTGCCATTTTCTTTTTGTTGCTGAACTTTGCCTTGAAACGCGAATCTTGTCGGGTAACGGAAATCCATAACATTTATGATACAGCAAAGCGCCATCTCCACAATGAAGGTATAAAGACGTTTGGATTATTACTTTGTTCGCACCGCGTCCAGGGGAAAGTAACAACATATCAAAAGACCAGTTTGGATAAGTACTATCACCTTCAATCTTTTGTCGACAGTTGGAACTTGTGATCACCACGTGAATTCAGTAACCACTCAACAAAACAATAAGTCGCTTTGGAAACTAGTGTCGTAGACATCTTCAGCATATTGTGAAAAATTATTAAAAACGAACTTGGGGCGACGGATTAATAGGCAAATATTTGTCGGCCAGCCAGTTGGACATTTTGTTTGCTGATCATCGTCTTATAAATATTGTTTTCGTTTGTTACGAAATTACTTGTATGTGGTCCAGTATTTGTCAGGAGTAGGAGATTTTTGTGTGTTTCACGAAGGTCGGGAGACAGGGCAAAAATTTATTTTTCTTAGGTGCACCATATATTTTCTGGGAATTAAATCGAAATGTCGGTTTGTTTGCTTCTGCGGTGGCGCAGTGTCGGTCCTGGATAATATACCGTGCCTTTTGGTGTTGTCAGCAACCTAGTTATGACAGGCACGCATGGATTCTTCTTTTGTACCACACGAATGACAACTCGTACGTCGCACAAAAGGATATAGATTTATTCTGGGCTGATTATATACAAGCTCTGAGAGCTGATAGTCACATGAGATACATACATGATGGCATTACTATGTTATGATATGGTCAAATGGTATTATCAATGAATTACTCTAAGTCTAAGTCTATCTCTACTGTCCTGTAAACGACACACTATTCAGAGCAGGTACACCGATCCGTCCTCTACGCTGTCAAAGTCCCAGTCTGCTGGACTTCCGTGGCGTGTTCCGCCACGAGCTGCTGACCCTTCTTGCGTCACGGGTTATGGTGACTTGTCATTCGGTGACTCTTCTAAAGTATCCCCTATTTCGGGATACTTCTCGTGATACTGGTTTCTCCACTCTATCGTGGGTAACTCTTGATCATGAATAGCGTGTTCCCTTTTTAGGACACTTTTTATGTTCAGTCGGAGAACTGTTTACGGTTCTCCCTCTTGCGTTCTGCCCCTGCTCTCCCCTATTCCTTAGATAGGGATGTTCTCTTTATCCGTTCTTGTTCTTCTTCCTCCTCTCTCTCCTCTATTCTCTATTAGTCTGCATGCGGCTCTTTGACAGGCTCTCTCCCCGTCTGTGTTGTGTTACAAGCTTTTAGCTTATGGATGTAACACAAATAGTTATCTAAAAAAATTAGGCGTATCTAATTTTGTCAAAGGCTGCATGAGCTTGTTAACTCTGTTCTGGGCTAAGAACAAGATCTCTACTTTCCCTTGTGACACTGTTGTATCAATTCACTTGGCTATTGATCATCACACCACAATAGTACAGTTGGCTAGAGCATTTGCTCATTCTGACATTATACTTCTCGGGAGTTGTATGAACCAGAGCCATTGACTTAATAGTCCTACTCCTCAAATTGTTAATTAACTAACAACCCAGACAAAATTTCCCTATTAAGGGTACAATACATGAATAATATTCATGCTCCCTTATAATATATACTCCAACTTGTATATAAATGTTTTGTGTGTTAATGTTCACCTATCTAGCTTCCGCTTGTGAAAAAATCTTTCAGTGTTAAACTCGGGTTTCGAAATTTTGTAGTGTCCCTTGATGGAAGTTATTATGCCCTTTTGCATTTAATAATGTATGCATCTTTATATGTTAGTTTTCCTGTTCGGTTGCGTGTTTGTATTTAACTAATGTGTTCTTAAATTACTAACATGGGTGTATGTCCACAATTTACGTGTATGTTATCTTTCAAGCGCCATAAAATGGTTTATTGTAGTCACAAACGAGTGTTTAAGGCTGATTTATGACTACTCGCCGATTTTAGGAAGCTTAAAATATGTTTCCTATCAGTCTATTGAATGTATGGCTACTACACAGATAAAAACGACACACCACATTGTGTTACATCAATGACACGGACGAACTACACAAACTTCAGTTGCGCAGATAACATTCTGCAAAATGCCTCTCTCCTCTCGCTTTATTATCTCATTCACTCATTCTCTTTCACACATCTTTTATCCACACTTTTACTCTCTTTCACACTTCTTTCACCTATACTTTCATTCCTAATGGTTTTAAAAAGGCGTTATCTCAATAAAATATTGTTATAGAAAAGAAAAGAAATGCAAAAATATATGTACAATAAATGATTGGCTTGTTTTACAAACACTTTAAGCCACATGACTGTGCCGTCTTTTTGCACCGGTCATTTCTGTACACAATTTACATGGTTGTAAGTATGGTTTCTTACCGATCCTGGGTGTAATGACTACCAAATATACTCTGATATTTGTGTAATGAATACTATACTTAATCTAATCTATGTTAGTGTGCTGGGCTGTGCTAACTAAGGGAAATAATCTAACTAAATGAATAAGTTGGGGTAAAGTGTGTTAGTTACCTTAATGTATGTTTCTAACTAAGATGTTATAAGTTCTAAAGGAGGTCTAAAATTTAAGTAATGTTTAATTTAACCAAACTATATGAAAATGTGTTAAATGACGATGGATCTAAAGTTATGTTTACTAATTTAAAGAATATGTTCTAATGATTTTAACTATATGAATTTCTAAGTTAATGTAGATGAAGTTTAATTCTAAATGTTCCTAGTTTCCTAACAAACAATTTACGGGGATGGTTTTCTAATTTCTATTGTAACTAAGAAAGTTATGACAATACATGCAACTGTTATAAAAACATGTTATAAAAAATATCACATACATTTTCTAACTCTAAGTTAATTACTTCCAGGTGTGTTGTCGGAGTAGCGTTCTCTGTTGAAACTCGTTGACATAAAGTTAATTAAACAACGTCTGATATACGCTCCCGTCCTGGGTATAGTTAGACTACATTTCTTCACTGGTTCCATATAATATATGATGATGGCGTGGACATCTATTCATGTGTCTGTCCTTTCTTACTCATACTGACACAGTTTATAATAGCTAAGTTACTGCGATTCACAATTATAAGATCACCACAATGTCTATAATTACACATTCTAGACACAAATTATTTACAGTGTCGATACATGGGGTGATGTAAAATCGCTCCGCTCAGGTACATCAGGTATGTCTATCTGAGACGGTCTACTAAGTGTGTCCGCAAGCAAGTTCATCTTTCTCTTTATATGTTGGATAGTGAAACTGTAAATTTTCAGGATCAACGACCATCTGTAGATCCTGTTGTTCATGTGGACTCCAGACTGCATCACTCTAAGAGGTGAATTGTCAGTTTCAATGACAAAATGGGTGCCCGCTAAGAAACGATGGAGTTTACGCACACAATATATGAGGCTTAAAGCTTCTAATTCAGAGACTCCATACCTCGACTCAGCAGGTGTGATTTTCCGGCTTACATAGATTATTGGGTGAAAGATTCCCTCATAGAACTGGCCTAGAACGCCAGCGATGGATATAGCACTTGCGTCTGTACGAAGAAAATACGTAAGGCTAGGGTTATGTAAGCGTGAGATTGGTACAACGCTAAACATTTGTTTCAATTTTGATAATGCATCAATTAAATTTGCATCTTTTACATTCAATTTTACAGAAGATTTCAAAACATTGGAAAACACGCTGGTAATTTCAGCTAAATTTGGTATAAATTTATTATAGTAATTTACCAGACCAAGTAAGCTTCGAATTTGCTTCTTGGTCGTCGGCATAGTTAAATTCAAAATTTTGGTTACGATCTTGTCGTCTGTTTTAAGTTGGCCTTTTGTAATGGTGTGGCCAAGGAAATCGATTTCTTCCAGACCCAACTCAACTTTCGTTGGTTTCACAGTGAGACCGAAAAGTCTTAATCTCTCGAAGACGTGTCGCAGTTTCTGTAGGTGTGTTGTCCAGTCTGCTGTATGGATACATATATCGTCAATGTACGTTTCAGTATTCGTTACTCCATGAAGAAGGTCCCTATTGAGTCGAACGAAAGTGGCTGGAGCATTACGAAGGCCAAAAGGAAGTAATCGCCACTCATACAGACCTAAGGGTGTGGAGAATGCAGTAAGATGTATAGACAGTTTGTGCATCGGGACTTGCCAATATCCCTTCGTTAGGTCGAGTTTGGAAAAGATTCTAGAAGTTGACATATTAAGAATCAAGTCTTCGCAAGATGGAATTGGCCCTGCATCAATTTTGGTCACATTATTTAATTTCCTATAGTCGACGCAGAGGCGAATAGTTGAGTCCTTTTTGATGACCAGGACAATAGGGAAAGAATATTCTGACTGTGACTTTTGGATTATTCCACTCGACTCAAGGCTAAGGAGTTCCTTTTCGAGTTTTTCCCTGTAATTTAAAGGGATGGAATAAGGTCGGCATTTGATAGGGGTGTCATCAGACAGAATGATGGAGTGTTCTATCCTGTCAGTCCTACCTGGAATGTCGGAAAAAATGTCTCTGTACTCTGTCACTAAAGCTATTATTTGTCGTCTTTGCTCGTCTGTGAGTTTTGGTTCTATCCGTATGCTATCAATAGTTGTCGTGTTGTCTACTGTCGGAACTGGTAGTTCCATGTCGTCGTCCTCTGTCTGATTCAGTACTGTGGTGGGACTTAGTGCGTGTTCTGTTTGCTGACTACATGTATCTGCATTGTCGTCGTCTTCTGTCACACTAACTAGTGTAGTTGCGTTATGTACGTCTGTCGTCTGGTTGTTTGGTGTAGATGCATTCTGTTCGTCTGTCATCTGTTCTTCTTGTCGTGAAAAGTATGGCTTCAGCATGTTGATATGAAATATCTTTAATTTTTGGTTTATCGATATTTCATAATCGACATCTGATATCTTTCGTACCACTTTGAATGGCCCTTGCCATGAAGTTAACAATAGGTTACGTTTATCTGGCAATAGAAGTAGCACCTCCTGTTCGGGTTCGAGGTGTATGGTTTTGGCACCTTTATTGGCATAATGGCGGAAGATCTGACCTTTTCTCTCCAAAGATGATTTGGCTATTACACACGCCTTCATAATTTTGTTGCGTGTTTCTGTTACCATCTCGTAAGGTGTTACCGGGGTTGGACTATCTGATGTATTAGTGATTAATTGATGGTAAATTGACAGGGGTCCACGTGGGTTAGCCCCATAAACTAATTCAAATGGGGAGAAACCCGTACTTGAGTGCGGAATTTCTCGATAGGCGAACAGCACTGTTGGTAACAGTGTATCCCAATCAGATGGGTTTTCTGCTGTCACCTTTGCCAGCATGTGTTTCAGGTCCCCGTTAATCTTTTCTATGATTCCATTGCTGGCAGGATGGTAGGCCGTCGTGAAATGTTGCTTAATCCCTAGCATTTTTGTAAGGTCTTGCGTAGCAGCCGATATAAACTGCGTTCCCCGATCTGATAAAATGGTTCGAGGGAATCCAAATCGGGAGAACAAGTGCAAAAATACATTAGCAACATCTTTGAAGGTAATATATTTTAGCGCTACAGCCTCAACCCATCTCGAACAGAGATCTACGAGAGTTAATATGAATCGATTTCCTTTGTTCGACACCTCATTTAGGGGTCCAACAATATCGACCGCTACACTTTCAAACGGTCTAGAGGCCAATGTTGAAGGTTGGACCTCCGATTTTACATGCTTTCCCTTTCTCACTAACTGTTGACAAATGGTACACGAACGACAAAAAGACTTTATACCGTTACAAAATTTAGGCCAATAAAAGTGTGCAAGAATTCTGGCTCTGGTTTTGTCATAAGCCAGATGTCCAGCAAACGGTGAATCGTGTGCATTCTTTAACACGGTTTGTCGGTGTTTCAAAGGTAGCACCGTCTGCTGAATTGCATGGTTATTGGTGGTATAATATCGCATGAGAATGCCATTGTTTAGTTTAAAGTACCATGAGGCATTTTTAGTTATCTTGGCCTTTTCCCCTAATAATTTCAAAAAGGGTGCAATGGTTGGATCGGCACGTTGTGCCTCTATAAAATTTTGTCGGGTGGTATTATCAATCGTACCGCTGGGTGTTAGCTGTTGTAAAATCTCTTCTTGCAGGTAATCTTGCTGAGTTTGTGTCTCTGACCTGGTTACTGCATTAGCCATGTTAGTTTCTTTCCAGGCTAATATCTCATTAACAGTGCAGTGTTTCAAACTTGGTAGGCACCCCAAAATTAGGTCAGTACAAGGATTGTGTAATATCGCGCACGTAAATGTGCCGGAAAGGAACGGGGTGTTTATACGGGCTTTTGCCAGTGGGTATTTCTCAATATTACCCGAAAAAGTATGGCATTGCACAAAAACGCCCGTATAATCCTCTGGATTAACTAGTTCTTTCCTTAAACCGATTAAACTACTTCCACTATCAAGCAAACATTGGCATGGAAGATCCTTGACCAGTGCATCGTGGAACGTTAGATTGCCTCTAGAGGCTATAGCTGCGTTCGCATTCTCACTGGAGAATGGTACAATGTGCCCACATTTGAGTTTACCATCTGAATGTAATAGGTGGCAAGTTTCATATCTTTCAAAGTCTAAAATATCTGTCACAGAAGCCACATTCTCACAATCATTGAAAGGTAATACATTCTCAACTTCGCACTCAGTTTCACTGCCACTATCTGACGATGTGTCTATCAGTACAGCATTGTTGGCTTTCATTCTTTGACGCCCCAAACATTTACTGCTGTAGTGGCCAAAAGAGGAACAAAAATAACATTTAACAGCCCGTTTGTATGCACTCCTTTTACTTTCCTGCTTTTTGATCATCGTTTCAAGATGTGCAGGGTATGACGGGTTCTTGTCACACATCGAGTACTGTTGATGGTTTAAGTGACAGTACATACATAAAGGTGGCTTTTGTTATTTGCTGTCTTTCATTTGGTAAGGTTTTTGATTGAAAGATCGTTTTGGCTTGTTGCTGGCAAAAGCTGCAATTTCAGATTCACTTATGGATGTTTTAAAAATATCTCTGTTTGCAGAGAAATAAGCGGACCCGCGTTTTCCAACTGTTGTAGTGACTAAATGTATGCTTGTTGAAGGAACTTAGCGAAGGGAGTTGGGAACGTGGATATCACCTTATCCATGAGCATTAAGTCTTGTAACTTATCGTAACTCTTCCCTATTTTAGCTGCCTTAAGCCATTTACTGAATACACTTTGTACGTTGGATACGTAATCTATAAACGTTTCATTAGGTTTTGGTTTGATTTGAGAATACTGGATCTGATATCCAGGAGCATCGAGTAGAAAATGCTGCATAATTCTATCATGAATATATTGGTAGTTATTCCTTAGCTCTGATGGAATAGATTCAATAACTTTTAAGGGCTCACCCGAGAGATTTTTCATGTAGATCATCGCCCAGTCCTGTAAAGGAACGTTTAGAAATTTGAGCTGGAATTCTATATTTTCTGTCCATGCGGAGATGGAATCTCCATGACTGAAGGGCTTGATGATCCCTTTGTATTTACTAAATTTGTTCTGTTCTTCCTGACTCTTTTGCTTAGTGGTAGCTATCTGAACATGTGAGTCGATCTCCATTTCCTTCATTTTTAATTGTGTCTGTGAGTCTACTTTAATTTGCTTTTCCCTTTAATTCTAATTCTTTTTGTTTAGTGACTTGCTCTAATTCTATCTGTTTTTCCTTTTGTTCTAATTCTTTTTGTTTAGTGGCTTGCTCTAACTCTATCTGTTTCTGTTTGGTAGCTTCCTCTAAGTCTATTTGTTTTTGTTTTGTGGCTTGGTCTGATTATATTTGTTTTTGTTTGGTGGCTTGTTCTAATTCTACCATTTCCTTTTGGTGTTGTCACTCACGTGCTCGTTCATCCCTTTCAGCATCTTTTGCTTCTTTGTCCTTTAATGCTTTTTGCTCTATGTATTCTTTGTATTTCTGTTCTGCCCATTTTTCCAATTTATCCCCGGTATAATTTAGCTCTTTCCCTGCCTGGATGAATTCCCCCAGTGATGACATGGTCTAAGTTTAAGTTCACACAAAAAGGTATTATACACAACTTTCTGTCATCAAATATCACACAATTGGTATGCCTTAGCAATCAAATAAGTTTAACAATTAATAATGTTACAATGGAAAAATAAGATGCGGAACTTAATTGTGAATATCAAAATAATCAAAGATACTCATCTTATTTCCCGAAAAACTGGTCACTTCGGATGTCACCCTTCTTTCTCGCACACAAGGTAAATAGGCTTGGTAATACGATCGAGGTTTGCACACACACAAGATGGATCTGCTCGCTTCTACGTTCGCTGTTCCTGTTTCGTAGAGCAGCAACAATTAATACGTTGCATGTGTTAAACGATACAAAATACAACAATGCAAGTAATTTTGGTCTACTATTCGCTTCAATATGACAAACAACAAATGTGGTATGGATGATATGAAATGAAATGATTGTATAAATGAATCGTCAAATGAATCGTCAAATGTTGTCTTGTCTTCGCTTTCTGATGTCTGAGTGAACTATACTTTCTGCTCTTAACCTGGACACTAATCTACTTTTGCCTGTACTGACTGTACTATTGACATGATAATCTTTCGTGGGTAAGTTGGTTAAATAACTGATACAAAAATATATGAGCTTTGACAATCCATAAGAAAATAATGAAAATAATTATAATAAACAAAATAATCCCAACATGTTTCCTGTGGGTACTTTCTCCATGTTATTTATACAGAATGACACAAAAATATAAACAGTAATGATCGCCCTGCTCTTCAACGCTGTTGCAAACACACTTTTCGGTGAGCGCGGTGCGTCATTTAAGTGGGTCAGTTTCCTGACCTGAAAAATCAATACTAGTACAATCGTCATTTGCGTGAACTAGCATGTTTCATGTTCACTTGAAATAAAGTATGTCTATCATTTTAGTAAACAATTTTGATGAAATATGAATTAAATTTATGTGGGTTAATAGATGTAATAAATTGCTTTAACGTAGTTCAAGCACCACTTCTTGACACCAAATATAATCCTGACTGTCAGCAACCTAGTTATGACAGGCACGCATGGATTCTTCTTTTGTACCACACGAATGACAACTCGTACGTCGCACAAAAGGATATAGATTTATTCTAGGCTTATTATATACAAGCTCTGAGAGCTGATAGTCACATGAGATACATACATGATGGCATTACTATGTTATGACATGGTCAAATGGTATTATCAATGAATTACTCTAAGTCTAAGTTTATCTCTACTGTCCTGTAAACGACACACTATTCAGAGCAGGTACACCGATCCGTCCTCTACGCTGTCAAAGTCCCAGTCTGCTGGACTTCCGTGGCGTGTTCCGCCACGAGCTGCTGACCCTTCGTGTGTCACGCGTTATAGTGACTTGTCACTCGGTGACTCTTCTAAAGTATCCCCTATTTATGGATACTTCTCGTGATACTGGTTTCCCCACTCTATCGTGGATAACTCTTGATCATGCAATAGCGTGTTCCCTTTTTAGGACACGCATATGTTCAGTCGGAGAACTGTTTACGGTTCTCCCTCTTGCGTTCTGCCCCTGCTCTCTCCTATTCTTTAGATAGGGATGTTCTCTGTATCCGTTCTTGTTCTTCTTCCTCCTCTCTCTCCTCTATTCTCTATTAGTCTGCATGCGGCTCTTTGACAGTTGTCTAAAGTCAGATCTGTGTATATTTTGCAGATATATTTTTTTTCTTTCTTTCTTTTCGTTATATTTACATATGATATATGTTGTGTTCGGATATATGTTATTATTGTGATCTTTCGTCATTTCTACTGTCTAGTGGTCGGCGTCAGTTTACATATTATTACGCGCACTGTGGTCGTTTCACACAAGCTTGTGATTGGTACTGTACTTTATTTCTTTGTGATCACCGTCTCCGTGTACTTGGCTTGTGCTTCTAACGTTTTATAGACAACACTTACTGGGATCATTCATTCGTTTGTATGTGTAGTTATATGTATGTTTAACAATATTTCCAGACATTTTATACAACTATTTGTTATAGATATATGAGAGGGAGTATAGGTGATATTCCCCCATCACTACCTAGTGCTTATAGAGTGACTGGGTGAGTACAGAGTGCTATTTTAGCACTACGAATTTGTGTATACAGGGAGTGGTGGTTTACTCAGGGGAGGTACATAAAGACTAGCAGCAGAGTCTTTACATTTATAATTGGCTGACAGACAGCAACGTGTCCACAAGTACAAGATGCCTACTTTAATGGAATATATTGAAGCAGGTGAACGGTTAGGTCTGAAGGGAAAAGAGTTACAGGAGTTTGCAGAAGCAAAATTGAAAGAAGTTCAGCACTGGGAAAGAGAGGAGAGGCATAATGAACGCGAGGCAAAAAGGTAGCTGAAGCCAAGCGTCTACAGGAAGAGAGAGAGACACACATATGAAAATTGAAATCGAGAAAGAGAAGATTAAGATGGAAGCAGAAATTGCTATAAAAAAGTTAGAATGTGCATCGAAGGGGCAAAGTGAAGAAAGCAGAAGACCTTCCCATCCCTCACAGAGACTAAAACTGCCATATTTTATAGACCGTGACCATCTTGAAACTTATTTGTCCAGATTCGAATCATCAGCGAAAGCTTTAGGCATCCCAGAAGGAGAATATGCGAGGCGGCTAGGCGAGTTTCTTACGGGTAAGGCCCTAGACACCATGTTCAATTTACCTTTAGAAGAAAGAAACAACTACACTATCTTACGTCAACGTTTGTTAACAAAGTTCCAACTAATTGAGCATGGCTATAGAACAAAGTGTAGACACTTAGGACCAGAGACAAATCAAGATTTCACAGATTTTGTTAACACAGTAAAGAACACATTTAACAAATGGATGGAGCTTGCAGAAGTAGGGAAATATTTTAATAAATTAGTGGATTTAATGTTAAGAGACAAGGTAGTATCTGCATGCAATACAAACTTAGTAGCTTTCTTTGAGGAACGTAAGCCAAAGGACATAGACACAATGTCACAGTTAGGGCAAAATTACATGACTGCACATCCTAACAGTTCTATTGGTAGAATAATGAGTGAGGAAATAGTCTGTGCAGCGTACACTAAACGGGACCAGAATCCAGTTATCAGACCAAGGGCGAAAAGTGTGGATTCAGCACAGACGTATGAACAACATAAGATAATGGTTTCCGTGGCAACCATTTTAGCAGAGCAGGACGGTACCCATATAAAAGGGGGAACTTTCACAGACGTCCAAATAGTTATGCCGGATGCTGGAATTGTGGGAGCTGGAGACACAAGGCAGCACAGTGTGATGCACAACCATCCAGTGAGCCAACAAGTAACGCAAGGAAGGAGATCATCTGTTTCAAATGTGGAAAGAAGGGGCATGTCAGCCATCAATGTAGGATGAGAGAAACAGAGCACTCAAATGCAGCGCAAGTAATTGAGACGCTTAACAATGAAAATTGTAGTGGATGTAAACCTCTTTTTGAAAAAGACGGTCAGCCAGTCTTAATATGTGGTCACACAGTTAAAGCAGGATCAGCAGTGCATGAAGGAGGAAGTCTGAAGATGCACCATGGATTTGTTAATGATAGGCCAGCGTTAACAATTAGGGATTCCGGATGTACGTCCATCGGAGTTAGAAAGAGTTTAGTGCATCCCTCGGATTATACAGGGAAAAAGATTAGATTCATAACATTTAATGGGACAGTAGAATTCTATCCATTAGCCGTGATAACAGTTAAAACACCATGTATCACAGGAAGAGTGACAGCGTGTGTTCTGGACGCACCAGTGGCGGATTTGATCATAGGAAATGTAGC
This sequence comes from Cepaea hortensis, assembly GCA_963921405.1. NCBI lineage: Eukaryota > Metazoa > Mollusca > Gastropoda > Stylommatophora > Helicidae > Cepaea > Cepaea hortensis. The sequence goes on along the minus strand of OY992877.1, from coordinate 96,392,252 downwards.
AGGAGTTAAATATTGTACAAAAGAAGAAGTAGTTTATTGGGACCAGATACATAGTGTAAGTAGTAATGGGGTAGTTACAAAAAGAAAACCTAAATTAGAGAGTATAGCTGAAGAAAACGTGGCACTTGAAGTAGACACAGAGGACAACGATAGGACAGCTGAGCAGGTGATAATGGATCTCAAATATAGCTATAGGGAATCCCAGAGACAAGATACTACTCTCGACAAATGTTTCCAAGGGTGTAGGAAAGTGAGACATAGACAATCAAAGAAGGGTAGATGGTGCTTCGAAAGGAAGAATAATGTTCTCACTCGCCGGTTTTCAGAGGGTGGAACTGCACGTGGGCAAGTAGTGGTACCCTTAGCACGTAGAGACCGAGATACTAGAACAACTCAGGATAGTGCATGTGCAGGGCACATAGGAGTAAGGCGGAAGCAGCATAGAGCAGGATGCCAGGTATATTGGCCAGGATTTAATAAAGAGGTCAGACTAAACAGAGACTCCAGTGTAACGGTACAATATGCAGATAGGAAAGTTGAGTCAGGTCAAAAGAGTGTTAACGACATCACTGAACCAGGGTTAAGATTAGTAAACAGATGTGTAAAAGATATAGAAAACATGAGGCATGGGTATATGAAAGGTAGACACAGCATCGACAGGAATCATAGGTGGAGGTTTGAGGCAAGAAAAGAACCACCTGATATAGGGTCGGTACACAAATAACTTGTGTCTTTTTGAGGATGGTAATAGACCTGCAGATACACAGATATGATGTTTCCTATGATGTATTATTATTATGTGATGTATTAGTTCATGCATTGGTACACAAGATAGAAAGTTGGTTGTATTGGTGTGTGGGGAATATGGGAGTGTACTATGAGCATTCGTGGTATTATTTAGTGTGGTAGCTAGAATAAGGTGGAGCCATACTTAGGGCTACCCAGGCAATATGTCTGGGTCACATATTTGATAAGTATTAGTCTCCCAACATCTGAAAACGATGTTTTCTTTTAAAGGGGGGGGGGGATAATGACATATGCCTGGGTCATTGACATTGAGGTGAGTGACCTGACTACGAGAAAAACAATCAACTCTGAGAAATAATGGGGCGGGTGTGAGTGGAAACCCCCAGGGTGGATGGGGAGAGAGAGGTTAGTTCTGGGTGAAGTCAGAGGACTTGAGGACAGTTGATGTTTTGGCGCCGAACGGATCGGTTGTCGAGGACGTGGGAGTTTAGACTGACTGTGGGTCAGTTCTTGTGTTGTGTTGTTCTCCCAGTGATGAAGGCAGGCTAAAACCCAAAGTGGGTTGGATAGCTAATGGAGGCCTGAACCCAAAGTGGGTTGGATAGCTAGCGGAGACTAGACCCAGTGTGTGGGTTGTGATGTGTGAGGTCCAGCTGTGGATAGGAGCTGGATTACCTGTCTTGTGAATTTGAGATTAAGCAGACCATGAGAAGACAGTGCTGTGTGCGTGTTAATGTTGTGAGGAGGATATGGATATTCTATGGATTATATATATTGTTTCTGGATATATAAATATGTTCCGTGGGTCTCTGTTATTTCTGTATTAAAGGATTATGTGCGCCAAAATCGATCTTGTTTACTGACTGGTGAATGTGCACTGCGGGGTGAGTCATAGTGTAAGACAGTGAGAGAGCTCAATTGACACACCAGGAGTATCGTTACCTAGACAACGACTATATCACGAACTTATCATCAAAGAACTTCGTGATACTATGTAAACATTGAATAAGTTCAGATAAAGCTATGTTAACATTAAACAAGTACACTTCGTTGCTATATGAAGATTGAATAAGTACAGTTAGTTGTTACATGGCCATTGAATAAGTTGTTAGTCATTATATGAACACTGAACAGTTAGGCGCTATATGGGCATTGAATACGTAAAATTTGTTGCTATATTAATATTGAGCAAATACAGTTAGGTGTTATGCATGGAGTTAGTACATTCTGAGGATATTACAGTAGAGGATGATCAGTTTAGGCACATCAAGTTATCCCATGATAGCAGTGGCACAAATGGAAAGGATACTAAAGTTTGTATTTGATAATGCAGCAGTGAGCGTTGCGTCAATTGCGGATTTAACCACCATGAAGATGGAGAAATAAGCTTTGATTTTCATACAATATGATGCATGTATGACGTGATTTTGCAGCAATGATAATAAGAAGTGTTATCTTCCGTTGTAGGAGTTAGTTAGTTAGTTAGTTAGTTAGTTAGTTAGCCAGCCAGCCAGCCAGCCAGCCAGTCAGTCAGTCAGTCAGTTAGTTAGTTAGTTAGTTGGTTAGTTAGTTAGTTAGTTAATTAGTTAGGTAGTTAGTTAGTTAGTTAGTTAGGTAGTTAGTTAGTTAGTTAGGTAGTTAGTTAGTTAGTTAGTTAGTTGGTTAGTTGGTTGGTTGGTTGGTTGGTTGTTTGGTTGGTTGGTTGGTTGGTTAGTTAGTTAGTTAGTTAGTTAGTTAATTAGTTAGTTAGTTAGTTATTTAGTTAGTTAGTTAGTTAGTTAGTTAGTTGGTTAGTTGGTTAGTTGGTTGGTTGGTTGGTTAGTTGGTCGGTTGGTTGGTTGGTTAGTTAGTTAGTTAGTTAGTTAGGTAGTTAGTTAGTTAGTTAGTTAGTTAGTTAGGTAGTTAGATAGTTAGTTAGTTAGTTAGTTAGTTAGGTAGTTAGTTAGTTAGTTAGTTAGGTAGTTAGTTAGTTAGTTAGTTAGTTGGTTAGTTGGTTAGTTGGTTAGTTGGTTGGTTGGTTGGTTGGTTAGTTGGTCGGTTGGTTGGTTGGTTGGTTGGTTGGTTGGGTGGTCAGTTAGTTAGTTAGTTAGGTAGTTAGTTAGTTAGGTAGTTAGTTAGTTAGTTAGTTAGTTAGTTAGTTAGTTAGGTAGTTAGGTAGTTAGTTAGTTAGTTAGTTAGTTAGTTAGTTAGTTAGTTGGTTAGTTAGTTAGTTAGTTAGTTATTCGACAGATCATCCTCATTGCAAATCGAACCATTCAGTCCATTAATGCTCGGATTCCATCTTCAGCAAATCCTGAAGCATGTAGCGGCTCACGACACCAGTTCCGTGTTGGTTTATTACTCTTCTTTGGCTTCCTGCGTTGTGTTTTTGTTTGGCCACACTTCTTGCTGTTCTAGCAGCCTGACCGTAGTTGTAGATTCCCAGCCATCGCTTGGTTCTCGTAAATAACTTACTTCTCGTATAGCGTTCAGAATGTCTGCCCTGTCCATGGCTCGTCCGCCTTCCACAGTAGCCCCCCCCCCTCCATGCAAGCCTGTCAGCCTGCTTATTCCCTTGTACACCCGCATGCCCTGGCACGAAGATGAAACTAATCTTTGCCAGCCGAGACCGATCCAGAGACAGCAGCCACTCTCATCGGACCCACCCCATCTCTATACCCCTGAGCAAACTCTTTGAGTCACTAAGGACGCATGCCAGATTGAAAGTATGTGTCTCGAGCCACGTTATTGCTTTACTTACTGCCATGACTTTCATCGTCAGGCTGCCTGTGGTCAAAGCAAAACCCCCATTCCTCCTTCACAATTTTCCCTCCCGCCCGTGTGTTGCCGGGGCCCATATGGGGGAAAAAGAATAGTAAAACTGTTGCCTACCATGCACGTCGTAAGAGGCGACTAAGGGGGCTATGGTTCCGTCGCCCTGATACTGAGTGAGTGCGTGGCGCTACACTGTTAGCTGTGAATTTCGCATGGAATGCTTTTATATCTGTTCGCAGTTTGTAGCGTGAACTGCATGTTCGGAATGATGGCGGCCGGCTGTTGCTGGATTGACTGGTTTGCCTTTTCGGTTCACGAGTGCATTTTTCAGGAGACTCCTGGGAGTCGTCGCTGGAGCTACGAAGTTCGTGCTTTGTGCGGCGCTTTCGGCGGGTTGCCCTGCGGGACAAAGTTGAAGATGCTAGGAAGACCGCAGAGAGAGAACAAACAACTGAAGCGAACATCTCTCTCAAAGCCATCTCAGCAAAATATAAAAGAACAGTAAATCAAACAACAAGAGATTCATGGAGGAAAAAAACAGAAAACCTGAATTTTGACAGGGATGGAAACAAACTATGGAAACTAGTGAAAGCCATGAACAATGAAGGACCTAGAAACAAACAAATAACTATTAAACAAGGAAATTCCTTGCTTACAGGAAAAAAGGCTGCAAATGCACTAATGTGCCAACCACATTGATATTACAGCCGAACAGAAGAAAGCAATCAAAGATAAACAGATGCATCATACATATACAGAGACAGCAGCAGAATATATGATGGCAAATCTAACAATGGAAGAAATGGAACAGGCAATGAATACCCTAAAAAAGAAGACATCACCAGGAAAGGATGGAATCACAAATGAAATGCTAATAGGACTAGGCACTAAGGCAAAAAAGAAACTACTAGCAGTCCTAAATTACAGCTGGAAGAGGGGAATAGTCCCACAGGCATGGAAGGAAGCTATACTAATACCAGTCCCAAAGAAAGGAAAAGACCTGGAAGAACCAAATGGCTATCGACCTATCAGTCTTCTTAGCTGTGTAGGAAAATTAATGGAACGCATTATCAATGGCAGGCTAACATGGCATCTGGAAGAAAACCAACTCTTAACACCTCACCAAGCAGGATTCAGAAAGTACAGATCTACTGAAGATCAAATAACCTATATAGCTCAGGAAATAGAGGATGCCTTCCAAGAGAAAAAGCACACACTAGCAGTCTGGATAGATTTAGAAAAAGCATTTGATAAAGTATGGAAGGAAGGACTGAAAGTAAAACTGCAAAAAATGCATGTTTGCGGGAAAATGTACAAATGGATCAGCCACTACCTTGAGAACAGAACTGCCAGGACAAAAGTACAAGGACAAACCAGCAAAATGATGCTGTTGGAGCAAGGTGTCCCCCAAGGAGGAGTTCTTTCACCAACATTATTCCTAGCATATATAAACGACATCACGGAAAATTTTCCAGCCAGAGTACACACATCATCCTTTGCAGATGACCTAGCCATATGGACATCTGAAGAATATATTAGTACAGCTAACAGCAGAATACAGCAAGCCCTATTAGCGCTAGAGGACTGGTCAAAATCATGGCTAGTGAAGATAAGTGAGGAGAAAACAACATGCACAGTGTTCTCCCTCTCAACTAAAACTCAGCAACCTAAGCTGGTATTGAATGGAAAAATATTGCGCCATGAAGAAAATCCAAACTATCTAGGAGTCACCTTTGATCGTCGCCTGACATGGAAGACACAGGTTGAGAAAAATCGAACAAGAGCAAGGCAAAGAATGGCAATCATGAAAAAGCTTGCTGATACAACATGGGGAGCAGATGAGAAAGTTCTCAAGAAGTTATATACTGGGCGGGTGAGGCCAGTACTGGAATATGGCATTGCAGCTTGGGCAACAGCAGCTAAGTCAAACTTTAACAAAATAAGTAGAGTCCAAAATCAAGGAATGCGAATCATAACTGGAAGCCTGAAGACAACGCCTATTAATGAATTAGAAAAGATCACTTGTTTACAACCAATGCAGGATAGAAGAGATAGCAGAGCCCAGCAACAAGCAGAAAAATTTAGAAGATTGACAGACCACCCTATGTACAACAGATTTAATGGTTTTGGAAAGGGAAGACTGAAGCGTAGCAACTTTGTAGAAACTGCAAAACGAAGGATTAGGTCAGATCCTATTCTTAACATATCAACAGTCAAGCCCATACACAATGCACACAAGTTCCCAGCTTGGAGACAGCAGCAACTGCCTGAGATGATAGAAAACATTCCTGGTATTGAGAAAAAGAACACTCAGCATGAAACCGAAAGAAGAGAAATAACCCTAAACTACATAAAAGAACATTACCCAAGCAGGAATTGGACCCATGCATACACAGATGGATCAGCCAAAAATTCAATAGAGAATGGAGGAGGAGGAATTCTCCTAAATTTAAAAAATGGAGCGAAAAAAAACACATTCACTGGCAACTGGAAAATTTTCAAGTAACTTCAAAGCGGAGGTAGAGGCTCTGAAAACTGCAGCAGAAATGCTCCTGGTGGAGGAAAATAAAGAGAAGCAAATAGCTATCTTCACAGATGCAAAGTCAGCTGTCTCAATACTGAAGAGCAATAACAGCACAGAACTAACTGACCTAAGAGCAGCACTCCATGGTCTATGCCAGAAATCCAAAAAAGTTGTAATACAGTGGATCCCATCACATTGCAGTATACCTGGAAACGAAGAGGCTGACAGACTGGCAAAAGAGGGCGGACGACTACCACAGCCTGACATAGACATAACCTATAATGAGGCAAAGAGGTTGATAAAAAGCACTTATAGAACCAAATGGGAATCAGAGCATCCAGGCCATCAGAAGGATGATGCATATTACAAACTCGACAGAAGAGAACAAGTAGCAATCTTCAGACTCCGCACAGGACACAACAGGCTGAAATACCACTTGTTCAATAAACTAAAGATAGGAGATACCGATGAATGTAATTGTAGAACTGGAAAAATGACAGCAAAACATTTGCTGCAGGATTGCCCAACGTATGCAGAACAGAGAAAGATATTTTGGCCCACACCTGCTTCATTTGAGGACAAGCTCTATGGAGATATCAACAAGCTAAAGTTGACCGCAGATTACTTTAACTATATACAGGTTGACATTTAAAGGTGCATGAAGACCCAGAGGCATGAAATGGAATATTGCTTGGATAGCAAATCCATTACGTGGAAAGTCCAAATCAAAAGCCCATTGTGTGGGCTTCATAAAAGGTGGAAAAGTGTCCTAGTGGCACGAAATGGAATATTGCTTGGATAGCAAATCCATTACGTGGAAAGTCCGAATCAAAAGCCCACTGTGTGGGCTTCATAAAAGGTGGAAAAGTGTCCTAGTGGCACGAAATGGAATATTGCTTGGCTAGCAAATCCATTACATGGAAAGTCCGAATCGAAAGCTCACTGTGTGGATGTCATCTGCAGACTGCATACTTCTGGTTTCCGGAAGAACAACCTATGGTGAACGGAAGGCCCAATATACGGAAGTGAGGCTAAGCAGCCATGTGCAGGACGTGACGATTCCTTGGGTGAGCCCAGTACCAGAGCGCTATGTATCGGCTCTGCAAGTATGGAAGCCTCCTTGGATGGCGGGGAATGCCCATGGTCTGCCCCTGCCTTCCCTTGAGGGCTGACCAGGATCTTTGGCTGTTCTATATGGACCAGCTGGGATGGGGGATAACACCACAACAGTGAGAGTCAAACGTCCTAAGAAACCCCCGGGAAGGTTAACCCGGTCAACAAATGCCCGCAGAAGTCGGATGTGTCGGCCTAACGGCGCAAGAACGCAGCTCTGCTGTAAACAGGCACAACGCAATCACATCCGAAAAAAAACTCCGGATGAACGAAGAAGAAGAAGAAGAAACCCTGGTCAATGAAGTCTTTCTGGTGACTGCCATTTCCATCGACAATGAACTGTATTTCTCGTAGATGACATTTGTGGTGGCATTATGCACAGTGTACCTTTGCGGGCTGTTGGCTTGCCGATACTTCTGTCTATTCCATTGTTCACATAGGGCAGTGAGGAGCATTTTGTGTGATATTCACTGGCACAGGAACGGAGCATAATGGGGACAACCCGTTGCCGTGAAGTTGGAACCGCGACTAACTAACTAACTAACTAACTAACTAACTAACTAACTAACTCACTCACTCACTCACTCTCTCACTCACTCACTCACTCACTCACTCACTCACTCACTCACTCACTCATTCACTCACTCACTAATTTTCCCTCCGCCCTGAGCCGTAAAGGCCCATGAACGTCTCACGCCTTGAATGACCGACTCCATCCGTGTAAATGACAGCATCATCTCTAAAGAATTTTCGAAGATCAGAGCCTGTACTTCCGCCTTTACAATAACTGGATTTTCTTGTCTGCATTTCCTGTCTAGTTGAATTCACACTTAAAAGGATTTACAGAACTCTGTTGGCACTTTTACCCACTCCACGCCAGGTTCTAAGTCCTAAAGTGAATACACCTGCGAAGAATGTCTTCGGCTTGACTTATTCACGACTTTCCTCTATTTAACCTGCTGCCCTTTACCTTCTTAATCTCGCTATGCAGTGGGTGTTGTGTGTTTGCGTTGACTCTGAGATAGGCACGTGCTTGGCAAATTTGTATTCTGTCTCTCATGATTGGAAAATCAAGAAGGTAGCGCATCGCCCTGCATGCTGTATCTATTTTACATCCAAGAATACTACGCATAGCTTCATTCTGTATCATTTCCATCCTTTCTATCAGCTTATGGCTGAGAGTCAGGATCGCCATCGCATACTCCAAAACAGAAAGGACCAGACCCTCGTAAAGAAGACATAGATGGCGCTGCTCACAGTTTGCCGCCGCCATCACCCGCATCGCAGCCAAACCCCGATTGGCCTTTGTTATCACCTGGTCTACGTGCTCAGTATAAGCTAGGCTTAGATCAAATCGTATCCCCAGGTAATTCATTGCCTGCTTTATTTCCACCGTGTCTGAACCCAGATTTACAGTTGGCGGTGGGATGTTGACAATATGGTTATTCAAAGAGAACCATGTTGCAGGAGTGGCTGGCTTTAGTGTCAGAGCACTCCTGAGCTCATGTTAGCGATGCAATATAAGGCGACCTAAGTCTAAAGTGGTGTCGCGATTCTTAGGTTTATGTTGCAACATGGGTTTATGTTGTGTAACTTATGCTTTGTAGTATCCTATTCTTGTGTCTAATTTCTTTGTTGTGTCACATTCTACCAAGCTTATGCGTGTGAGCAGCTGATTGTGGTACTTGGGGTTCCCTAAAGACTTGGCCAAGTAGGGCAGAAGTATGTTTATATGCTAGGGAGTACTCAATATTTTGATATTAGACTACAGTTGTCTTTGTATCCTGTTCCATACTTATATGAGTATGAACAACGATTGTCCCTGTAGATGTAGTATTGGACAAATAAAGAGATCTGTTTTTGTATTGTTCTTGGTGTGTTGTCTTGTTTGTAAGTTTGATTTATATATTAACTACTATTGATACACCCTGCGGTGTAATTTAATGTCTGGGGTTGCAGATAAACTATATTGCAGCTCCCTGTGGAATCCTGAATCTTCTTATCCTTATTCTATTCTCTTCGTGCAAGTTGGGGTGGTAAGAGGTTTGCTTCTCTATTTCACCCTGTTCTCTATTTTACTCTGTTCCTCTTCTTTGGCCCGAACGCGGTCAGAATTGCACTCTCTTCCTTTTATCACCGTAACAAATTTTAAGTTCTTCTTCCTTTTGTTTTCTCCTCAGCTTCAAGTATAGTTAGGTGCTATATGTGGATTGAACGGGTAGTTTACAGCTATATGAACACTGACCAAGTACAGTTAGATGACATATGAACACTAAAAAGTACAATTACGTGCTAAATGAACACTGAACAAGCACAGTTACGTGCTATGTAAACACTGAACAAGAATAGTTACGTGCTATGTGAACACTGAACAAGTACAGTTACGTGCTATGTGAACACTGAACAAGTACAGTTACGTGCTATGTGAACACTGAACAAGTACAGTTACGTGCTATGTGAACACTAATCACGTACAGTTACGTGCTGTAGAAGACCGAACACTTACAGTTAGTCACCATATGAACACTGAACAAGTACAGTTACATCCTATATGAACACTGAACTACAGTTACGTCCTATATGAACACTGAACAATTAGTTAGTCGCTATATGAACACTGAAAAAGTACAGTTATGTGCTATATGGACACTGAACAAGTATAGTTATGTGCAATATGAACACTGAACAATTAGTACTAGTAGTCGCTATATGAACACTGAACAAGTAGTTCGTCACTATATGAACACTGAACAAGTACACTTAGTGCTATATGAACACAGAACAAGTACAGTTATGTGCTTTTTGGACACTGAACAAGTATAGTTATGTGCTATATAGACAGTGAACTAGTATAGTTATGTGCTATATGGACACTGAACAAGTATAGTTGTGTGCTATATGGACACTGAACAAGTATAGTTGTGTGCTAAATGGACACTGAACTAGTATAGTTATGTGCTATATGGACACTGAACATGTATAGTTATGTGCTATATGGACACTGAACTAGTATAGTTATGTGCTCTATGGACACTGAACTAGTACACTTACGTGCTGTATGGGCACTGACCAAGTACGGTTAGTCGGTACACAGAGAAAAACCTAATGTGGTTGCGCTTAAACTTTCGTTGTGCTAACAACGGGGTACGGGGTTCATTCCATACAACGGTCAGTTCGACTGCAACGTTGACTTCTCGTTTAGACAGTTATGGCAAAGTACTGAACGTAAACTTGCCTAGAAAATCATCCTGAGTTTGGGGTTGATGGCAACGTCCTACAGATGACATGCAACATTTTCAAACCATAGTTAATTGCAACCATCATGTAACATATTCTCTTTCATCATGCAACATGTTCTCTTACATTTTACAGTTGGTCACAGCATACTAAAGAAATTTGGCTCCTGTGGCCATCATTTCAACTATGCTTTTAACCTCTGTAAAAGTCATCCACGTTTCCTGCCTGGTAGTACTTATTTCTCTTTTGACTTCTGTTACGAAACCTTTAAACACTAACTTAGATAATAAAAATCCGAAGCCAAAGTATTTCAGTTTTCTGTCCCCGTCTCGTCACGGCCTTTACGGGAAGCAAATAATAGTAACACTGTGAATTACTGGGTCTTGTAAAACTACTAATGAAGATTGGCATGGGGCTGCTTACTCATCTCACATACAATATTAGCTACAAAATACAACAAATGATGAACAAGTGTACAAAGGGCTTAGTGTATGTCGGTTCAGAGCCAATGCTCCATATGGATAATAATATTAAAAAGAAAATTGATGAAAACATATAAAGGAATAGATGACTGTTGCTTGGGGTTGTGAAATAGTAATGTAAACTTTGTGATTATCATCATCTTGTGTCATGTCGATAAGCGTGGGCGGTGATGCTTCGCCATCTCACACAATCACCAGAGACATGGATTAGCTTTGTGGTGAAAATATTCTCTCTCTCTCTCTCTCTCTCTCTCTCTCTCTCTCTCTCTCTCTCTCTCTCTCTCTCTCTCTCTCTCTCTCTCTCTCTCTCTCTCTCTCTCTGGCGTCGACACTCAAACATCCACGTAAATCTCGGCCTCTAGTGTTCTGGGTCAATTATACTGATTTTATCCCTCCATGTCACCGCCCCAATCCATTTACCATTTCACCCAGCTTACCTCTGTCATTTCTACTGATTTATTCCTCCATGTCACCGCCCCAATCCATTCATCATTTCACTCTGTCTGCCTTTGTCACATCTACCGCTGATTTGTCGAGTCGTTACGGTGGTTTTCAGTGCCTCTCCTCTCATTACATGACCGCATAGCATTGTATAGTAAATGATAACACAAGACAATATGCGTGTCGATGCATGTGTATATGACTGTTCCACGCATTTGCAAGATGGTTAAATAAACTGTGTTGACTTGCATAACACAGACGTTTAATTGTCGTAAACAGCTTCTCCATGTTACACAACAAGATAAATATCATTACCATTGTTGATTTATTAACGACAGTTTCTATTGACCTCGAAGCGATACTTCAAGCATTCCTGTGTGGTTCGTATCATTGTATTTACTCCTGAAACCAAGCCGAGTACTGACAAAGTATTGTAAATATCTTCATTCGCTGAATACACGTAAGACCAAATGTCAATATAACGTATTTAGTGTGTGGTGTTCAACTTCTTCAGTGTGTAATAATGTGTGAGAATTGGTATACTTTTCGTTTTTTCAATGTTCTACTGTAAAAGACAACCTTGTGGATGTGGAAGTCAAGGGAAAACCACCATATTATTCTCACAAGAATTCATTGACAAACACACAATAATTTATTCTAGGGGAAAACATACGAAAAAGGAGTAGGGGTACTATTTGATGCGGGAAAAAAGAAACAGCTGAGTCATCTAATTGTTATTGTTGTATTTCGGATAATTATTAAGGTAAAAAACAAAGGCAAACCAATAGATATAAATGTTGTACAAGCATACGCACCAACAACTAGCAGTAGTGATGAAGAAATACATCATTTTTATGATGAAGTAGACATAGCGATGTCTCAAATCAAATCACTAGAAATAAAATAATACAAGGAGATTTTAATGCTAAAGTTTTTTATTTAAAACAAATAGTTGCAAATTCATTACATGACGTCACAGTCAACCCCATTATTGTTTGGCTGTTTTTGATTTCTTGGCAAGTGTACGTTCGGTGAGTTGTCATTGCTTTCTGAATAACCGGCAATCATACCATTGAATGAAACCCAGCGTAAGGGCAGTCTTCTGCTAATCCCCCCCCCCCCAGCTGTATTTTGAACGCGGTATGCGGGATTACGAACTGCGTCAGTAAACCCTTCGCCACAGAGCAGTAAGAAAGTAAGAAAGTGAAAAATGAAATATGTAGTGGCAGATATGGTTTAGGAGTAAGGATCGAAAGAGGAGAGAAGCTGATAGAATGAGTAAATATAAATGATATAATAATTGGAAACACCTTGGTCTCCCATAAAGACCACTTTACACATGGAAAAGCCTTGATAAGAAAATACTAAACCAAACTGACTACATATTTATAAAGATATATTATAAAAATGGAAATTGGTAAAAAACAGTATGGATTTGTGAAAATATAAGGTACAAGAATCGTAATTTACGGATTACAGATACTAACAGAAAGATCAATATAGACATAGCCATATGTTTGTGCTTTATAGATTTATTTGATAAAGTAAAACATGATGAACTGATTAAAATGTTGGAAGATATCAACGTTGATGGGAAAGATCTCGGAATAATAAATAATATTTTCCGGAAACATGTAGCAGCAATTAAAATTGGAAATAAAGAGGGCAATTACAAATAAATAAAGCTACAAGTTGGACAAGGATGCGTTTTATCACCGGATCTCTTCTCTCTTCTCTCTCTCTCTCTCTCTCTCTCTCTTTCTCTCTCTCTCTCTCTCACTCTCTCTTTCTCTCTCTCTCCTCTCTCTCTCTCTCACTCTCTCTCTTCTGTTTCTCTCTCTCTCACTCTCTCTTTCTCTCTCTCTCTCTTCTCTCTCTCTCTCACACTCTCTCTTTCTCTCTCTCTCTCCTCTCTCTCTCTCTCTCTCTCTCTCTCTCCCCTCCCTCTAGCGAAGTAAGAATGAGAGAGATCAAAGAGATACCAGAAATATTAATCAAAGGTTATAGTATAAACAATCTACAATATGAAATTAACACTGTATTGATGGCGGAAAATGCAAACGATGTGCAACAATAGTTGGACATAGTAGTAACAGAGAGTACAAAAATGTACTCTCCTTGAATATCAAGAAAACAGAAACAATTGTTACATCAAAGTAAAAGGTGACACCAAAGTGTGAAATAACAATAGAAGGTAAAATGTTTAACCAAATGGATAAATGTAAATACCTAGTGACAATTCTAACGTCAGATGGAAGACACACAACCGAGATTAAGAGCAGAATATTACAAGCAAATGCGGCATTTAAGAAAATGAAAAGGGTTCAAATGTTTCTGTTATGTGCCGGAGGCGGGGGTTGGGGTGAGCGCCCAACCTTGCATAAATACCCCAATGGCTCGTGCATTCATCGCCACTACAGGAAAAGTCCAACTCCTGACCTTCTCGTGGCGGACCTGTTTTAACTAACAGGAGAATGGGCGGCGGCGAGTCACTGGCGCCGAGAAATAACCAGAACGCTCTAGATGTGTATGCACGTACATGCATGAGCAGACACGTGTGTGCGTGCCTACAACCTAAACTCGAGTAAGACCTCAGTCTACTCTAGCAAAGGAAAGGTGTTGAAGACGGAGGCAACCAGCCAGGAGGCGCACCACAGAAATCAGGATGCCACGCAATCACGCGATGAAATATTTCGACTACTGCTAACTGTTATGGTGCTCTCCCTGCTTTGGACCTCCAGGCAGGTGCAGTGCCGGGCCCTATGCCTCGAAAGGGTCCAACCACAGCTACTGGAGGTCCTTCTCAAATGTCCTGTTTAGCCAGGAAACCTGAAAATAGAGCGTCTGGTAATACCAAACAAAGACTAAAATTAATGCACTGGAGTGAGGAGGGAGTCCGAAAAAAAAGAAAGAAAAAAGAACTATAAACCATCTTGTACCAAGAAAACGTAAGCGTATGTTGCTAGCAAGAAACTCACCTAAAGGAAAATATAGCCTTCAAAAGCAGTGGCTACCAGTGTTACCGATCTGACCGAAAGGACAGGCAAAAGGGTACTGACCCTTGTAAAAATATAACATCACTGCTTCCCAAATTGAAGTTTACATGGAAGGAGCTGAGTATCAGACACTTAAACTTAAAACGGGCAATACAGACCTTCATCTGATCAATTACTACTGTCCAAGTGACCGCCCACAGGCACTGGATACACTACCATTAAAAGAAAAAATTATTGCGTGTGGCGACTTCAACAGCCACTCGCAGAGCTGGGGCTATGATCACATGGACCAGAGAGGAGAGAGACTAAAAGACTAGCAGGATGAGAATAGATCATCTTGATTAACAAACCATCCGACCCACATACTTTCTACTCAAGATCATGGCACACTACAACTACACTTGACTTGGCGGCTTTTCATTCACCAGACCTGGAGTGGAACATTACACGAATTGTTGGGAAGCAACTTGGTTGCAGTGACCATCGGCCAGTCTTTCTAACTATGTAGTATACCTCTTTCAAACCGCCACATGGCTGTTTAAATTTACACGCACTACCCTCCAGTTAGCAACAGCGCCAACAACCACCACCATCATACTCAAATTCAAATTTGGAGAAGGAAGGAATTAGCCCCGATAGTTAAGACGAAAGATAAAATTTGCATCATCCGAATTTGAAAACGGAGCTCTGATTTTGATCTGAAACGACAATATCGTACATTATGTATATTAGATAATAATTGTGTTAATAATAATTAAATTAAAATTGTGTTAATAATACTTGTGTTAATAATAATTAAATTAAAATAATAATTATGTAGATTAAATAATAGTGTAGATTATAGCCGAAAAGGAGCTATGCCATTGGTCATGACGTCAGAGACCATGCCGGGACGGGCTGGAATAAAAAAAATGCCGAAAGATCGGAAAAAATTCAGTGTGTGAGAATCAAAATCCTGCAGCAATCGGAGATGGTCCATTGGTACTGACGGCCAGGCATGCTCTACGTTATACTTAATCTGAAGTTTAAACAACTAGGGGAAAAGAAAGAGAGAAGTGCCTGCCTATTAAGCAGCCAGAGAACTGGGACAATCAAAGCTTAAGTCTGGAGCCTGAGACCTGATTGCGTATGCATGAAGAAGGCTTTCAACTATGTTGGAGATAAGCACACTGTAATATTAAGATAGTTATGCTCCTTTCACAGAAGATGGTAAGTTGGTGTGTTGTAAAAATGTGGTTAGTCCTTAAGAATTTAGTTCAAGAGAGACTAAGCACTATATTCAGATGTCGCAGTTCATGGATAATCTGTGCACTAAGCTAAACCATAGTGGGGGATTTCTTCTAGTTATGCAGCTTCTATGAAAGCCTAAGCATTGTGCCTAAGTTGTGTATTTTACTCCTTAAGCAGTTAAGCTAAGTCAAAAGTGATTTAGGAGTTTGTGATTAACTTAGGATTTAGAAGGTTAGAATCCTTAGTTTAGTAGTAAGGAACTATCTTAAATGTGAAATCACTAGTAGGAGGAATTAGTGTAATTCGTCATAGAAACAGTACATGGACACATTAAATGTTAAATAGTTCCCTATGTGTTATCATAAAATCGTGTTTGTTCTATGGAGGCATTCATGTGGTGATTCATTTGTGACTTCATTGGTGTGAAATCTGTGAATTTATCTTTTAGCATAATGATTGCGAGTCACTTAAATTATGCCTGTTCATCATCCATGCAAGTATGTTTATGATTTCTGATGAATGATTGTGGATTGGGTGAGGAGAAGTGACATACTGAGATGAGTATGATCAATCAATCAATCACTTGATAGTAGGCAATTTGATGCATACTGCCATGTATGTCGGAGGCGAAGATGATAGTGGTAACCCATACACTAATTGATAATTTAGTGTGTTTCGACACATGACGCCACTCTGTATTCCACATTACAAGTATATGGTTTTGTTTCCTGAATTGTATTTGATGTATGGTGATGATGGATCCTATAGATGAATAAGATAAAGGGATATACCTACAGGTTGAAGAGGAGGGAGGGTGCGCCTTCTCAAAGCAGTTGATTGGGATGAATCCACCTGAATGTTATATAGGAGATGATGCCATAATGTAGTATGAAGTAAAGTAGGTCAATGTGATACTGACCACATCACATACCGAGTGCCGACTGGTCTATGTCTAGCACCATGTGTGAAAGGATCTTTTAATTACTTATTACTAACTATAATAGGCCGGTCTCTCTGGCTGTGGGGTTACAACACTTTCTCTCTGTAATCCCGTTTATCACGCAGAGTCTCGTAGCGGAGCGAGAGCTGAGGCGGTTCGACCCCCGCTCGTGACTTGCGGGATACTGAGCCGGCCGCTCAGAAAGCAATGGCAAACTACTGAGCGTAATCTTGCCAAGAGATCAACATACAACTGAAAGATGCTGGTGTTGACAGCTAAGTCCTGTAAAAGGATATGCTTAAAAAAAAAAAAAAAACTATAATAGACTATATAGAAATACATTTCAATCAATCAGTCATGTGCCATGCTGGAAAGCGTAGGCGGTCATGACTCGCCATTTCACTCGATCACCAGAGTCGTGGATCAGCTCAGTGTTCCTGTCTCGTCCATGCCATGTGGCTAAGCCATCCAAATATTTTCCTCTCGGTTTTCCTCTTGGTCTGTTCCCTTCGATCTTGCCAGTTGTCACTAAGTTCTCCAGTCCATTTCTTCTCATAACATGTCCAAAAAAGTTTGACTGTCTACATCTAATTTCTCTAATCAATCTACGATTTTCATTTGTCTCCTGTAGTACTTGGTCATTGGTTTTTTCTGTCTGTCCATGGTATTCTTTGCATTTTCCTCAGAAACCACATTTCTGCAGTCATCATTTACTGCTTTCC